>VZTL01074116.1:60656-108972 GCA_013400535.1 Scopus umbretta | reverse complement strand
AAAAAAAAAAAACACAACCACCCTCCATCATCTCTAGGGATATTTTGCACGTAACTGTTGCTCCAAGGGAAATTAGTTTTGAATACATGTGGAAAATAACCAAAAAATGTAGTCATATATCTTGCAAGACTTACAGGAAATTAGTGCAAGTGAATTACCCTAAACAAAATTACCCTGCCACAGAGTACATGTGTTCCAACGAAGAATTTGAAAATCATTTGAGAAGGCTTTTTTTTCTTTGTAAAGCTAATGGATCTCATCATTTTGCACAGCCCTATTGGAAATAGGAAAGAACCTGCCTCGTCCAATTAAGAATTAGAAGTAGAGTAGCAACAGGGAGAAGGATTTCTATTTAAAAAAANAAACGGGAGAAAGATTTTTATTTAAAAAAAAAAAAAAAAAAAAAAAAAAGAAAAGTGTTTTTGTCCTCAAGCTCTACAAAATCCTGCTGAATTGGGATTTTTTTCCAACACGGCACTATTTGCTGGGACCAGAAAAATGCTGGTAGCCTGTTGCAAAGACTTGACTTAAAAACTCACCGTGCCGGGGTGACGACCGAGGGCGGGCTGGGAAAGGCGCTGCGGGCAGTGGGCGGCGTGGGGCAGCTCTTGTAGAAACCAAGGACCCGTTCTCCAAAATATGAGTAAAGGCACAGCAGCTCATTGAGCATATTTAAGTATTTACTGCTGTCTCGGAAGCAGGAAATTCCTACCACTATGGGGGGAGCACAAAGTTCAGTAGGACAAACAGGGAGGATGCTAGGAAAACACACTTGATCCTGATGGGATTCAGCAGCCTCTAGTTAGATGATTATTTATCATCACAAGGGCATGGCATGGTTTTGGAGCAGAGATATCTGATGGCTCGAAGCAAACTGGTCCAGCTGGTGGGTTTGGAGGTGTAAATGGCACTTCTGCCTGGAGCTGTCGGAGGAAGATGCTTCTGCCCCGAGCCCTGGCTGCGGAGAGGCTGCGCTTTTCTCAAACGATGCTTTGGGTTATCATAAAAACTGAGGAACTGGCTTCAGGTAGGCTCAGGCTTTCAAATGTATTAGCTGTTTTCAAACTGGGCCCCAATTCCTTCTGCTGAAGCACACGCCACCATCAGGCTTTATTCTTCTTGCCATCTCCTGCTGTCCAAAATGAGCTGTTGGAGGGGAGGCAAGGAAAAGTCAAACTCCTTCAGCATCAGGTGCGAACAGGGACATGCGCAAAATGGGTCCCTGTCATCGTAGCAACTTCAGCCGCTGCCCTTGGCAGGCTGGAGAGCAGCCCCAAAATAGCAGGGCGGGTTGTGGTGGCAGTGGCAGGGCTCGGGTGGCCAGGCTGCGTTGGAGCCGCCTTGCCCCCGCGTGTGGGGTTAAGCCCTTCCAGCAGCTCGTGTCTTGCTCTCCGGTGCAGGGAAGCCTTTTGGTGTTGAAATCGTTGGCTTTGTACTTTTCACCATAGAAACTATGGTGGAGCTGCTTTTTTTTTTTCTTTTTGGATAGCACTCAGCAGCGTCAGCAGGCTCGTGCTGCCTTACGTTGGGATAGGCGAGTTGCAGCGAGCGAGGTGCAGGTGCTGGGAGGTTGAACGCGTTTACGTTTGTTGAGATCTGGGTCCGTCCATCCAGGGAGCACGGTAGGGCAGCTCTGACCATGTTATTTTTGTTGTCTTAGGGCTTGTTCTAGCAAGAGAAGATGCTAACGCAAGGGGAAGTCAGTGGGGAATACTGGATAATAATGACCACAGGTTGTATGGTCTGGAAGGGAAAAGATGCTCTTGCTTTTAGAGGCAGCTGACTCACCCTGCATGGAGCTCAGCTGCTGCTCGGAGGGGTAAGGGACCTGCAGGTCCCCTTTTGTGGCACTGGGCTTCCCGAAGGCTGGGGCAGCGGAGTGCCTTGCAAAGCCCCTTTGCATCCAGTGGCTGCAAAACGCACGCCGTTGATGTCCCAAAGCTGCTCTGCCGGCCTGTTGGCCCTTTTCCCACTGCCATTTCTCAGCGAGGCTTGCTGTGGATGTTTCAGGACTTAACCGGGGTGCTTGAGTCCACAGAACGAGGTGTTCCAAAAGGGCTTTTGCAAAAGCTGAAGCCCCGGTTCGCGTGCTGCGAGTGAGCTCGAGCGCTTTGCTTTCTCTCTTTGCCATGGCTTTTCCCTCCTAGAAACAGAGCAGTGGGAAACCGTAAGAGCAAGCCGGGAAATGTATTCAAGCTTTCTCAGAATCCTGATACCAAACCGCTGATAAGGGAGGGAGATTTTAAAAATTCAAATAACCATTAAACAAGAGCCATCTCTGCTCCACACGGGCCTCTTCCCTTCCCTGGGCCCAGTTCCCAGCACGCTGTGTTGTTCTCTGTTCCTGGATGGGAAACAGCAGAAAAAAATGTTGATGTTTGTAATTTTCTGCCTGGGATTTGCCATATGCTGCTGGACCTTCGTTCTCAAGACCTGCCGTTGTAAAGCCTAACGCCACAGCGATGGGGCGAGCATCGGCGGTCTCCGAGCTCCCCACCCAAGCAGGGAGGAGATGCAGGTCCTAGGAGGGTCCTCGCTGCAAGGCTGGGCTGTCAGCTGCAGGCTGACATCTCCGGTAACAGGCTTTACCGAAGCGGCAGGCAGTCGTCAACAGTCCCTCCAAATTAAGGGGGTTTTTTTAAGCCTACAAGGAGCCTTGTCTGTGAATTCTGTGAGTCAGCGCAGTGGCAGCAGCGGCCTCGGTGTTAAATAGCGTCGTGTTGGAGACCGTCTTGGCTGTTGGCAAATTCTAGCTGGAAAAAAAGGGTGCTTGCGAACTGCTGTCGTAACCACCTCCAACACCGGCATTTGTGGCTGTTGCTTTGCAGAATCCCCTCTCCTTTCTGGGGTCCCTGGCGTAGCTCTTCTCTACCTGGTCCCCCCCGCCATCCTCCCATCCCAGGGGACCCGGTGCCGATGCTGGTAGCTGCTCCCTTGAAATCCAGCCCGGCTGGGGAGAGGAAAGCGCTTCAGTCCCCAGGACGGCGCTGTGTCCGCTGCCAGGTGAGATCTGTCAGCTCCGTCGGCGCAGGTAACAGCGATGATGGGTGAGATAGCAGCTACTCTTAACTGACGGGTTATTTTTTCTCCCCGTGCAGTTCACTGGGAGGTCAATGCACTCGAGGGGCTTTTTGTTGGGTTTTGGGGTTTTTTTGCTGTCACGGTGGGGAGTTTTCTTGCTCAGCCTGTCTTTGCTCCTGAGCGGTAACCCCTTAGCAGATGAAGCGTGGATTCACCTGCCTTACCTTAGGCATCTAAAGCTCAGACACCTAAGCCGGCGCTAATCACCTCCTTAATAGGCATGGAAAGGCACCTGGCATGTCCTAAAACAGGTGCCTATGGGGAGCTGCATCAGCAGCCTGCTGAGGGTGAGGTTTTACGATTGCAAGTCCCCAGCCTCTGCCTGAAGTCACCCCGGAGCTCATCTTGAGCTTTGCTCTGCTGTGGCTACCAAGCTGATGCTCAGCAGAGGATTTAACGCATCCTGAATCCCACTCTGAGGGACAGCGGGTGCTCTCCTGGGTGCCCCTGCGGCCGCTTTCGCTCCTTGTTGGCCAAGGTCAAGGCGTTGCAGCTCCATGGGGCTGGGGGAGAAGGTCAGAGCTTGCTGCAGACAGGCACGCCGCACGGATAGACCAAGCGCAGGCGAGCCATGCGCCTTGAGATCCCGGGGTGGGAGATCTGAAAGGTCGCCACAGGAAAGCCATGTGCTCCGGTTTTCACGTGTTTGCCTTTATAGGCGTATCGCCTCCTTTGGAAGCAGAGGCCAAAGGTTTGCATGCGCTCTGGCACCTTTTAAAAAAGAAACCTTTGCGTAACCTGAGTCCTTCTAAGCAGTAACAAGTGTTTTCTTGGTGCGGAACAGCCGTCCAGAAAGCACGCAGAGCTGCTTTAAAACGCCCAGATGCCTGCGTTGGTTAGGGAAGCCCTGCTGCGGCACCGGCAGGCTCCCCGTTAAGCTCTCGGCCGCTCCGATTCGGCTGACGAAAGCCAGCAGAGGTTTTCCTGTCGCTGCCGGTCGGGTTCTCTGCGTACCTGGGGGATGAGTGACGGCGCTGACGTCCCTGTGGCGACACCCGCGTGCAGCAGCTGCACGGTTCAGCTCTGATTTCTCATTAGGTGAGGTGACATCTCATCCCACGTTTCTGCTCCTCCCCAGGACACGTTGCCTTTTCCCTCCAGCCAGTCCCGCTCTTGCAAGGCAAATGCTCGGCCTCCAGCTGAGCCTCTGCGCCCGTCCCAGGCCCCGCTGGACCCGAGTGGGGTGGTCGTGCATGTGAGCCGCACGTGCACGATGAACCCGGCGCATCCCTGCCGCCCGCTCTGCTAAACGCCTGCTGAACCAAAGGGTGGTGGGGTTTATATAAAATCAGGAAAGCTGGCTAGACCAACCCAGGACACGTCCCTTCTCAGGGAGATTATCTGTCTGGGGACATCTCTGGCACTAAAATGTGATGGCTGGATATGAAAAAATTTTGGCTTCAATACAATTATTTAACTGTTCGATGGGGTGTGGGATGGACTGTTGCTCCCTCTCCAGTCTTCTCCCCTCTTCCCTAAAGAAAACCCTCTCCCAAACAAAGAGCTTTGTTATGTCTCATTGTCTTGTCTGGCACTTGGAAATGCAAGTTTTTCCCATCTATCTTTTTGGCATCTGTTCACGCTCTCCAGGACTTTGTTGGTTTTGCACTGATTCTTGCTCTGAGACTTGACTTCAGGACCATGGGAAAGACTTTATGGCTGTGATGGGACAGCAGCACGTCTGAGTAGAGACGCTGCTCACCATGCAGGCTCTGGGCTGCGTGAGGACCACGTAGGCGGTGAAGCCCATGTCATCACCTATGGTGGGCTGCACCACGCAAGGGTCTGATCCAGGCTGCCGGGAGCCTGGGGAGGAGCAGGGAGGGAAGCCAAGGCATTTCATTTCTCTTCTTATTCTTCAGACACACCAATCCATACTTTGGCATAGTACGTGGCCGTGAGTCATGCGTGTCCTTCTCATGGGAGAAGTGGGAGCAAAACCCTGGCTGGTTCTGGGCTGGAGCTTGGTTGTATCTGTGAAGAGGACTATCTGACATAGTTTTTGGCATTAGCAGATGATGCAGGAGGACCCTGCAAGTCATACAAGCAGCATCTCCAGCGTAGGAACTGCAGCGAGCAAAAAATGACCCAAAGCAGAGCCCCAGTTGCGAGCCAGGAGTTGTGTGGGTGGCGTTTTACATGGCTGCAAGGAGACAACACAGCATCTCCTTCGGGAGAGGCAAATACCCTGCTCCTTGCAGCCTTTCTTTCCAGCCAGAAATCCTTCCCTTAAGCTAAAAAGAAGGTAAGAGTTCCCACAAAGAGAGCAATATCTGTGCACAGAGTGCAGAGTGATGCTCGAAGCTCGTCTTGCCATGCCCCGCTCCTGGCCGATGGCATCTGCAGGGCTACAAAGCCGTGGTGTTCATCCCCACGCAAACCTTGACAAAATGAGCGTTTCTGCTTGACTCTGCCAGTTCACTGTTGAGATTATTACCAATCTGGTACATTTTTTTAAAGCAAATGAGGTTTCAGAACGCCTGTTGATAAGATCTTTCTTGCCCTCAGTGGAGTCATTAATTCAATATGCTGAAATACCATTTTAATTAGTTTGCACGATGGTCCCAAGAGCAATGAAATAATGCTCTTTATTGTGTCAGTGTGTAGTGTGCTGTGCGTAATCCTGTTCTTTATCTCTTGTCTTCTGTTCTGTCTCACTGGCAAATATTAGTGCATCCTGTCTCCCAGTCATATCCTTGTGCGAGCATGCCAGCAATCTGAAGTTAAATACTCGATGTTACGTTAAAACAACATTGTAGTTATTACTTGACTGCCAGAAAAATCAGAGTTAAAGGCTGCCTTTGATTGCGTATGTTGTAGCCAGGTATCACAATGACCCCCGAGTTGTCCGCAGTTATCGCTTACCCTTAACTGTTGTCCTCCTCTCAGCCCTGCTAGTTGTTGCTGTGCTGTAGTAGGACCAAGAGTTGCCCAAGGAGAGCAGAGCCGTGAGTACGAGCATCTGGTCCGTGGCAGATTCGACTCCAGGGATGGAAATGGATTGTAAGGGATTCACCCAAGGTCACTCGGGTGCTCTGCAGTGAGCACAGAGTCTGTACAATGTGATCGGAGCACGTGTTGTCCCAGTGCCAGCTTTGCCTTGGATGGGACCAGCAATTCCAAAGAAACCCCGGCATTTTATGTTAGCTAACCCAAGAAAGACATAGATTTAGACAAAATAATAAATGCCCAAGTATGTTTTCCTGCCTCTTTTTCTTTAATGCCTCTTGAAAGGTCTTTGAACGCAAGTCCAAGCCCTCTAAATAATCCCATATCTTTTCTCCTCCTGCTTTGATGCACCTGAGCTCTCCACCAGCACACAGAGCCCTTCTTGCTTTTGTGGCTGGTTTCCAAAAATGCCTGCTGAGAGATGCTTCTCTTTCATAATCTTCCCATCCTTTTCCAGATGATTCTTGCTCAGCCCCACCATATGATCCAGGCATCTCACCAGGTCTATTGCTCCATTATTTCAGCGCTGAAATTCCAATTTAAAAAACGGTTTGCCTACACACCACCCGTGTTTCTGGCTGCTGAGCTTCCAGAGGCTCATTGGTGGAAAAAGACAATGGGAAAAACAGATAACCTCCACATTCAAGAATTTTCAGTCATAAAACAAAGACATAAAATGTTCTCAGTGACCAAACAGAATTCACAGGCAGTACATAGGCTCCCAAAACCATCACATCGCATTTCACATCACATTTCACATCACACAAGGTCATCACGTTTCTTGTAAGCTAATCATAATTTTAATGGAATATTGTAATAAGCTTGACAATTTGTACGAAAGCGAAGATGGAAGAAAATCTTTAGTCTTAAAAATCAGTTGAGGGTTGAAAACCAATCTCATCTCTGCTTTGCTTGTGGTTGTCTTCCATTTGTAGCCCAGAGACCTTTCTTACTATCCTATTGCTCGTGTGCGATGACTTCCCATTGCAGATGGAAAGATCCTGGCTGAGGTGGGAGACTCACCTTCAGATCTTGTATAGGCTTGTGTACTCTTCTTACACATTGTAGGAAAGCCTTGAAATTTATATTGCTTCTGAAATACCTCCAAATCGGGGAGGAGCTGCTAAAGCTGGTCCTGTTTTCTGTCTGTTGAAACAAATAATTTCAAAAGAGAACAAACCCTTAATGGCTGGGTGAACACGCCAGCTTCTTTCTCGTAGAGTGTAATTTGCAAACCATAAGGAGGTTGGTTGCGACTAAAGAAATACAGTCCATCAGATAATGTCCCGCAAGTTCAAAAAACTGAAATCTCCGAGTACACTGCAGGGAAGAAGAAGAAGAAGGACCAGAGCATGATGGTGTGAAGGATGCATACCATAGCATATGAGCAGATCCCTGTGTGGACGTAGCTCACAAGGAGCAGGGTACCACAGCTGCTGAGGTAGAAAGCCCTGGGTTTTTCCTGGGAAGATCCTGTTGGTCCAGTAACTCCCTGTGCAAGCTTGCACGATGTGCTGTGGATGCTGAACCAGCGAGCGAGCTTTGCTGCTTCCGTGCATCGCATGGCTGGTCCCGGTCGGATGACGAGATTTATGTGCAGGCAAGCCCTCAGCCGAATACCAGCAATGTGCCTTACATTAAGGCTGAAATGTATATTAGTTGTTTTCATCCTCCCTCAAACCAATACAGATGGTTTTGCTTTCTGTTCCAATCGTCTGGAAAGGGCGTGCGTGCCCACCACGGGAGCACGTGGGGGATGCAGATGCCGAGCAGCCAGGCTCTGTGGGACGGGGGGGTCGCAAGGCAGGTCGGAAGAGAATTGCACCTCAGCGTTTGGTCCACTCCGTTTGGAACGACCTCAGGGAAGGGTGTCCTCCTGACTGCTATCTCCTCCCCAGAAGAATTTATCTGAGCGGGTTGTGTCTTAGCATCCCTGCGGGTAATGCTGCTCACCCCTTTGCGGATTACCCCGAGTTTTTTCCTTTTTTTTTTTCCCTCCCGCACACAGGACGTTCATGGCTTTAATTCCTAAGTTGTGTAGGAAGAGCCACAGGCTCAGGACGTCCGTTTTTTAACCGTACCCGGTATCTTTTAAGGCATTACCTGCACGCTTGGGCAGACAGGCATTTTATTACCTACTTGCAAAATGATTACGGTTATTAGCTTTACTGTTGTAAAAATGAATAGCGGAATTTAACCCAATTGTGATAATACGGAGCAGCAAAGAAATCCGGTTATGTAACGTGGCCTGTTCCTAACCAGGGAGAGGGAACCCTCCGAAACGTTATTTTTCCAGTAGGATGGCTGCTTTCTAATTAAGTTCATTAAGTAATATCAAAAGCATATGGAAGTGGAAATGCCGTTGGTTCATCATGAAGCGATTAAGTTTGTTAGAAAGCGAGGAGCACAGACAGACGTTTCTCAGAGCTGGTGCTGAAAAGATAATATCTACCCCAGCCTATCTGCACAGCTATCTAGTGTGTGGCTCTTCAGCCAGCCCATTTGCTTGGCTTCTACCTTCAAAGCCTTTCTGCCGTTATCCTAGGGATTGTTTTTCTGCCAAAACGAGAAGTAATCCCAATATTCCCTTGACTGAATCTGGGAAGTTATTAGGAATTTGCCTGCACGTGTTACGTTTTTACACGCTATTATCCTATGCAGATCTTTCCTTTAAGGATTTTGCTGCTTGAACGGTTTTGTTCATCTTGAACCTAATCCAGCCATAGTACCTGCTCTAATCTAAATAAGGCTTCTTAGTTTAAACCTCTTCCTCCTTTCTGCTTAATCGGTCTTTGGTACCGCTTCTCACCATGAGCTTTAACTCCGGTTTTCCATAACGCACCTGAAACTGTGCTTATCTTTAAGCAAGTGGCTGGTTCCAGCAGCATCAACTGCGGTGAGATCCGGCAGCCCCCCGGACACAGCAATTCCTCGTGCAAGAGCCAGGTCCTGGGGAATGATGCAGCCAAGGGTTTCCTCTAACCCCAGCTCCCCATAAAGCCCCCCAGAGGACTCGCAAAGGGTTGCATTGAGTTTTTGGCTTCTTGGCCGCCCGGTGTACGATGTGAGCTCTCGGCAAAACGTCTCAGCTTTCTGTCATACCGCAGCCTCCTGCTCTGCTAAAATATATACTTTTCCTCCGCTTTTTCCCAGCAAACTTCTCGGATCAATAGCCAATTCCTGAGCACGCTCAAAGGGTTCCTCCATGCGTGATGATTGCAGAGGATTTCCACAGTCCCAGGAGATCTTCTGGAGCTCAGATCTGAGTCTTCAAGATGGCCAAAGCCAGAACAACATTAGCAAGACAGATAGCACGTAATGATTTTTGGCCTAAGCAAGTTTTGCCTATGCGTGCATTAATGAGCTGTTTCCACGCAGCTAATTTAAGGAGGAGAAAGTGTGTGCCAGAAGGGAAAGTGTAGGGAACTGCCTGCCGTACTGCGATTAAGGGTGTTGTACAATTAAACCAGAGCAGCTACTAATTGCTGCTGCGCTAACGAGATATTCCTACGCGCCGCAACCCGTGCCGCTCACGGCTCTTCCCTTCCTTCCACACCGTCAGGTTATTTGCTTTCATCGTTGTGGTGGCTTCATTTATTTGTTGTCTATCTGATGAGAGCCTTTTAATTAAAAGGGCCGCATCCCAAGGCCGCACCGCGTCTCCCGGCGGTGGCGGCCGTGCTCGGCAGGGGAGGAGGTTCGCAAAGGGCTGGGGGCTCACAAAGCACGGAGCGATCGCTGGCTGCGGAAAGGCTCCAGCTCTCGGTGCAGAAGCGGCTCCTGTGAATATCTGTCTTTGCAATCAGGCTCGGGGTTTATTTATTTGTTGTAAGCAACGTCTTGCAGTCCAGAAGACTCTTGTTTCACGGTTGCCATTTGTCTTAATTGCTTTGTATTTCCACACCTCTGCGTTACTGGCAACGAGCACGTTTCCTCCAGAGCTTTCCTGCCTCTCAACATCTTTTGAGGGAAGCTGCTGCCTTTTCTTTCGCGCAGTCCCCACTGCCTCCGTGCGAGCTTGCGCGGAGACGGTTTCAAGCCTGTGACTCCTCCACCAGGTGCACGAGCACTTATTCCTGTCCCCCTCTTTTACTCCCCTAGCTCCAGGGAGGAAAGCGGGCAGGGAAGAAAGACACACATCTACTTGTGTATGCCCGAAGCGATAAGAGCGTGCAAACCTACTAATGCATTTATTTCTGGACAAGCTGTGTTCAAGCATCATTTATGGTGGGTTTGCGGCTGCTATCGAGGGATAGGTTATGGATTCAAGGTGCTGAGCTTTGGACCTGGGCCATGTGTGCCATGCCCAAAATCTGCCTGCGGCCGCTGCTTGCCTGAACTGCCTGGCCAGGGAAGTTTCTGTCCCCTCCAGAAACCGCCCCACACGTTCCTCGGCCACGAGCCCCCTCTGCAACTCCCCCATGTCCCTGAAGTCAGTGCCGTGACTCATGTGATGAGTTTACGTATTTAAGGAGAGGAATGGGCTTAAGCATCTGCTTAACTTCAGCTAAGCACCCAAGTATTCTCCTGGGTGAGGGTTTAGCTTATGAATCCTGAGACTGCTGAAGCTGAAAGCCTGTTTCCTAAACCTCTGATCTAGTATGCCTGCCTTTCTTTCCCATTTCTGGGTTGCTTTTGTTCCAGGAAAACTTTCTAACTGAAGTCTCAGCTGGTGCTGCAGAGCAACACGCAGGGTCCGTGCCGTGAGGATTTTTGTGCTTGTCTCTGCTTAAGAGGAGAGGCGGCAGGGAGGGGGAAATGGGAAGAAAATGCAAATCAGATGATGCAAGTCTATAACCTGACCTGGGACGTCACTGCACAGACTATTTACTTCAAAGATTCACCCTTTACCATGGCAACTCGGGGCTGAAGGCACATGCTGTACGAAGGAAAGTGCCCTGCTAAAGCCATTCACGTAGCCGGCGAGGTCTGGTTACAGCCCCTCGTTGGGCTGCTGCGTGCACCCGGGCAGCGGGAGCCTTTCCAGCCCCCCAGCGCTGTACATCTTTCCATAGGAAACTTTCCTCCAGGGCCCAGCGTTCGCTCCGAGTTTGATGCGATTCCACAATCCAGGGGCTGCTCCTCCGGCTCTGAGAAGGGAGGGTTCCATCCTCGCCCTCCTTTAAACGCACTGCTCTGGTTCAGCGCCGCAGTCGTCGCCCGTGGGGCTGCCTCTCCGTCCGTGGCCCGCCGAGACGGCTCTGCTCCGCGGGGGAGACGCTGCTGGAGGAGGCGATGGAGAGGGGAGCACCGCTTTCGGAGGGGCGGCTTGCGTGCAGCACCGCCACCGAGCCCAAAGTGCTGGGTGCTGCCATGCGGCAGGGAGCCAGCACCCAGGAAAGGAGCAAAAGCAGATGCGAGCGCAGGCGAGGAGAGCTGGAGGATAAAATAGAGAGGACGTGGGCGATGCCCGTGGCTGCCCCATGCCGCCAGGCTCGTCCCTCGATTGCTTCCCTTAGGGGGGATCCCCATGGGGAGGGCGCGCGATGCACCCGCCAGCCCTTTCCAGGCAGCTGCGAGGGCTCAGGCCGGCGTTTGCAAAAGGGTTCCTCTTGCCCTGGGAGAGGCAGAGCAGTCTTTCTGCTCTATTATATCGCTTAAAGTCTAGTTTGGATACCTGCCGACCTGTGAAAAACCAGCAATTTTTGCACCCTCCTCTCGCCTCTGCGGCCGAGCCGAGCGCGGGGCCCCGCGCGAAGCCACCGGCTGGTGTCGGAGACGCGTGCGACGCGCTGACGTTTCAGCGCTGCCTGCGGCTGGAGGAGCAGGTAGCAAAATCTCTCCGTCCTGGCGCTCGCCCAGCGGGACCACGCTGATGATTAACGGGCTTGTAACGAGGAGCTTCCCCTTTCCCTCTGCGCGCTCCTACCAGAAGTGAGCTTTGGACCACGTCTCAGCGTCCCGTCCCAAATCAGGGCTTCCTCCGGCATGCAGCCGAGGGCAGCTCGGGTGGGCAGTGCAGGCAGAGCGGGCAGCTGCCTGCTCCCAGGCACGGGAGGGCATTTAGCACTGAGCTCATCCACGCTCATGGGCACAGACCCCCAAACCAAGTGGCGATGATAGATCCCAGAAAGGCAAAAACTTCTCAAGGTCAAGCCCATTGGGTGCGACTTGTGCTCCCGACGCTACATTTTATATAAAAGAGCCAATCTTTCTCAAATCTCTTTTTTTTTTTTTTTCTTTAGTTAAAGAAAGACACTTGGCAGCGGCCAAAGTGCTGTTACTCATTTAGCTAAACAAAGCATGTGGCTGTTTGTGTAGATATTATTCCTCTGGAAACGCTGGTTTTGGTTAATCACCCTGTGACTTCTATGGGACTCTGTGTTTATATATTCGCTAAAGCCTCTTTCTGGGCCTTTATGACATAATTTTGAAGTGTTGAAAAATCAGCTTATTCTCTGCCTGCACGGGCTGATAGTTTGGAGCGTTTTTTCCCGCTCTGTGAAGAAAATCCTCATAAACCACCCCATTCTTCAAGCGAAAGAACAGCTGAAGGAANCCCATTTTTAAAGGGAAAAAAAAAGAAAAAAAAAAAAAAAAAAAAAAAAAGGAAAGAAAGGGAGCTTTTCTTGGCTGGGGAACGCAGTGGCAACATCCAGCTCATTTGATAAGCCAGTGGGAGAAGTGAATAAACCAGTGCCTGGTTTCCATTAGAGCTGTTTGGGAACGATGCGCCCAAAACCGCTGGTGCAGGTTGCTTGGTGATTTGGGCTCCTCGTGATGAGCAGGGTCGATACCTCAGCTTCTTGCTGGCATTATTTTATTCTGGGTAAATGAAATCTTCCCTGAAACGCTGTTGCCTGTACCCAACGTGAATGCCTGCCCGCTGAGGCTTGCAGGACCCAGCGGTGATGGGTAGCTGTATTTTTCTGCCAACCCAAAGCATCGTGCTCTGGGCTCGGGTAAGGCCAGCCCTGCAAACTAACAGCAAACGGAATTAGAGAGATGTATCTGTCGGCACGGCTTAAGCCCAAAGTTTAGGTTTTTGTAGTAAAAGGGCTTTAGGGAAGCTAATGGGAAATCAAAATGTTTCCATTACTGCTTCATTTCCATGCAAACAGGTTTTGAAAGTCTATAGGCAGCTTTAGGGACACGCACACAGCGGCTTTGGGCTGGCGTGCCAGAAAAAGAGAGTGAAAACGATGATTAGAATAGGTCAGCTATGGGAAAAACGTTGAGAAAAGCTTTTTACCATTTTGGAGCGTTTTCTGCTTTGCGGGATTTAAAATGCTTTTCCTTCTGTTTGGTGAAATTTGCTTTTAAGGGGGATTTTTGACATTTCCCCCCCCCTCTTTTGCCCTTTTTGCAGTAGCAGGGGGGCTGGCAGGAGCATTCGAGGAACCTCCTTGCTTCCACAAGGTTTTCATATTTTGCTTTTCCACTATGTAACCTTTTAAAAATTCTTCTAACATTAGAAATATTACGATGTTTCATATTTCCTTAGCCAATCTGGACCCATTCTGGAGTTCAAGCTGTTTCTTTGAAGCCACAAAAGGCTAAAATGAAACATAAAGAATTTGCTACCAGAAAGGGTGGAAAACTCCCCCTCCTCTGGGATGTTCGCCGTCAGATTCAGTGGCAAGAAAAGGGGAGGAAAATAAAAAGGGAGAACAACTCTACATTCGGGTCCCAATAAAAACACAGAACGTTAAGGCAAAAGGAAAAATTAGAAAAGGTTTACGAGTGTTTCGAGAAAGGTCAGTCTTTACTGGGTTTCCTCCCAAGAAGCTCTGAATTTCAGAGGGTCGACCAAGAATAAGCAGGCAGAGAAAATGGCTTCTGCCTGGTTTTGCTGAGCAAAAAGCAAAAGGTGAAAGCCGTGGCCTAGAAGCGGTGACAAATACTGTGCGTTTTTCATTTCCTGCAATTTTATTATTTTTATCTGTTATGGCCTGGAGATGCGAGCTGAAGTGAGCGCTTTGCTCAGATACACGGTGGAGAAGTTGGGATGTGGCTACAGCTCAGGCTCTTTACGGCGTGATTGGGGCCGTCTCAAGACATCAATAAATAATTTGAAATAGTAATAAAATACACGGCCAGGCAAAGTTCAGCCCAGTTGGGGTTTAATTTATTGGAGAGAGCGAGCGGGGCATTTCTGTTTCCTGTCACCCCACCGCGTATTTTGCGTATATTTTTATATCAAAGCTGAATATTTTTGTCGAGACTTTGAAAACGGAAAGAGAGCACGAGCAGCTCCAACTCCAAGAAACACTTCTTATACAGGTCAGGGGCGGTTTTGGGGTGTCAGACCACCTCAGAAAGACGGGATGCCAAAATCTTAGAGGGCAAATAAAGGGGCCCTTTGGAAGTGTCCTCTTTGCAATGCTTTGTTTTCCCTAGGAGAAGGGCATCCTGTGCCCATGGGAATTAGCATCCGCAGCCGTTATTATCTGTCTGCGTGTCAGTAATTGTCTCTCTGTGCGGCCCCGCTCTTTCTGCCCCCTCTTCTTCCTTTTCCATTTCTCCTATTTACACATCCCGGCCAAGCAGCGCTTTCACTCGTATTTCGGTACTCCTCGGCGCGGCCCTGTGGTTGCCCGTCAGCCCGGCTGGGCTTTTGGGGTCCCACTCCGTCCATCTCCGCTGGGATGCTGCTGGGATGCAGTCACCAGCAGGACAAATTTGGTCCCACCTGAGGCCAGCACGATCTCCACAGGGATTTGCTACCTGAGCAGGCTGGCGCGTCCCGCAAAGAGGCTGCCAAAAAGCTCAAAAACGTCGGCAAAACATTTGCGCGGGAATGAAGGAGCTAAAAAAATCGTTTCCTCATCATAAACTGGGGGAAATGAGCTGCTGTCTGACCCAGCGCCTTGCTGTAGACTGCTTGGAGGGATGCGGATGAGCTGAGGATGGCGGCCGGAGGCGGCTCCTCCTTTCTGGATGTCTCGTACCAGCGCGCGGCTGAGATGTTTTCTGTGCATTTGGCGTGCATCGCAGCATGAATGTACATTGTTTTCCATCCAGGTGTCTTGGTTTTCACAAAAGCCCACGTAGGGAGCCCTGCCAAAGCACCAGCGTGGAGCTCCACCTGCTCTCCCCGTCCTGCTCCTCGTTTTCTGCCCCTCGATGGTGCTTTCCCTGACTCCCACCCTGCAGCTTCAGTTTTTGCTGCCTCCCCTGTGAGGGCAGCTTTGACTAGGCTTTTCAGGAAAGGAATACTTTTCTGTTTCCATCGCTTAAATAAAAACACAAACAAACGTGAGAATTGCTAAAAAGCCAGGAGTGCCCCAGAGCAGTCCCGAGGTTGCTCCGGCTCGCAGCCCGCTCCTGCGGAAGAGGTTTCTGCCGCCTCTCCCTCTTCTAATACATCAGGATATTTTGTAGTTTGAGAAGCTCTGGCGTCCGTAAGAGGCACAAAACTACAGTCCGGCAGCTCTGCCCCGGAGCCTCGCCGCCGCATTGCTTGCTCCCCAGCAGCCGTGCGCTGGTGTGACTCGTTCCTCCCAGCCCCGCTCCCCACCAGCAGAAAGCCAGGTTTCCCTTCAGCTCAAGCTCGGTTCAAAACACAGCTTGATTCCTGGGGGGAAAAGGATGATCCTTTGCGAGGGACATCCCCTCCTCTCTCTGACACCTCGTAAATCCAGCGCCTGCCTCTGAAGGCGGGTTGCGAGATGCTGGGGACGTCAGATGTGGCAGCTCCGTCGCTCCCAGTTTGGGGTTATTGATGCTTTCCCCGTCCTCAGGCAGAGGCGCTCGCCAGGACATTCGTGGCATTCTGGATGCGTAACGGCATTGCCTTGGATGGTGGTTTAATTAGTTTCCAAAGTGTTTTGTATACAAAAAGTGCTAAGGGCCAAATCTGCTCTTAATTACCTTGTTTTGATTTTCCTGGAGCTCACTTAGGCTGCGACTTGCGGAGCTGAGGGAAGCTGGCGCTCTGCGTCGCTGAGTTTCTTGCACATATCTGAGGGCGTATGGATGGTTTGACACGCACACAAATGCCCACAACCTTCCTGGGGATATCGGGACCCAGGACCGATGTGCCCAGGCCACGTCGTGGTGTGCGCAAGCTGTGCTTTGCTTTTACTCTTCTTTAAGATCCTGAAGTGCGTCCTGAAAGTGATTCCTTTCCTTTTCTCTTTGGCTTCCCGAGTCTTTTCCAGTACCGGCTCCTCGGGTTCGATGATGATGCGATGGACAGGAAAAAAAAGAAGTATAACTTCAGGGAGAGGAAGCTGCGACGCTGCTTTGCCCAAAACAGTCCTAGCGGGGTTTTGTTCCTACTTTCATCTGAATTCTCAGCCAGTCTCATCCGTTCTGTCCCTCCCCAGCCAATGCGTACCCACACATGCTGACACCACACAGATGCTTTTTGGAGATAAGCTGGCATTTTTGGTGAGTTGTGGGTGGGGGTGTTTGTGGAAAGCCTTTGCGTTTCAGGGTGGAACTGATACTGCTTGAAAATAGCTCTGGAAAATAGCTGCAATCTCAGCCTGGGACCCAACTGCGGTTCCACTGCTTCTCCAAACCACAGCAATCCACTCGGCATCTTCATTTTACATCAGCGGGGACTCCGCTGCTGCAGAGCGCGCATGCCTGTGCTCCTTCGCGGCTATCGGCGTGCCGAGGGACTGCAAGGCTGAGCGGCAACTGTTCCAGCCACGCCACGCTCCTGTGACCTCCTTCATCCTCCCACCTGGGGCTCTGGCATCCCCGGTGCTCCCTATCCCAAATAAGCCGTCCATCTGGGTACCAGCTGCCTCCCGGACCAAGCCAGGAGCGCTGGGCATGGGGGAGACTGCGGGGAGCCCGTGGCCGGGGCATGCATGGGCAAGAGCGGGCTTGCTGCAGGGGCAGGGAGGGGGCCGGCAGAACGAGCAGGAGTGGAAGTGCAAAGACACAAAGGGGCTTTCTGAGGTTGCTCAGGAAACAGCAATTCTGGAATTTCCTATCTTTGCTTTTGCAACTTTAACGTTCCTTCAGTAACGTCGGCGGCGTGTTCGCGTGGGTCTGTGCAGTCAGTGGTTCGTAAAGCAGCGTCAATCTCTCGAGCTTTGGGGTGGTCAGAGGGTAGGAAGCCCTGTATAAATGCGAGCGGTGGTGAAGCGTTTGCTGCTTTCAGGTTTTTCATGCAAAAACCTAGAAGTCAGAGGCCTGAACCTATAAGCACTTTAAACGAACACTTTATGGATGGGAATCCTGCCTCCTGAGGCTACCGTTGCTTTTTTAAAGGGGATCGGTGTGGAGATAACCATGTCTTTGAAAGAAAAAAAAAAAAAAATCTGATTCAACTTGTTCTTCATCCCCCCAAATCAAATCATGTAAACCTATCTCGTAGCTCCCTCCTAGCCCGTGTCGCTGGGGCAAAGCCCTGATGACCCCAGCGCACAGATGCCCGGCACGATGCATCCCATGTGGAGCTCGGAGAGCCCCTTCGGGCAAAACACAGCACAGGGCAGTTGGGGGAGAGGGGTCTCTCAGCCCTAAAAATGTTTTCTGGGGGGCAAATCCTGCGCGGGGCTGAGCCGGACCCTCTCAGCGAGGCAGTCCCGGTTCGGCTGCGCGTTGCCGTTGCGGCAGGGCCTGCCAAGGGCTGAGCTGGAGCTCACGCGCTTTCTGCTTTGCTTCGCGCTGGCGCGCGCCTTCTGTTCTTTTTATGGTTTTTATTGTGAGCAATCATGATTTGCACGTTAATATAATATCATGATGATAATCTGGCAGCGGGCAAAGCTGGATGCAGCGTAGGAAAGTTCCTTCGTCTCCTATTTCCATTTTTCTTGGAAGGGAGGGCAGCGCGAGAGGCGGCGGCCGAGGCACGACGGGCTCAAACCCACCGGCCAGATTTCTGGCCGAAGCGCTGGATCCAGCAGCTGAAAGCAGGGAAAGGGATTTATTCCCGGTTGTAGTCTTTGGAACAGAGGCCACGGTTGCGATAGGTGCTGGCTGGACCGGGCTGGAGGATTCCCCTCCAGCCGCAGGTACAGCACTGGAGCGACCGTGCCGGGCGCTGCTGCTCATCCCTACCGGCGGCTGGATCCAGACCCGGGATGGGGAGAGGGACAGAGCAGAGGAACGAGCGCAGAAAGCAGCTCCCGCAGCAGAAACGCAGCTCCCGCGGCCTTAGCAGTGGTCCCCCAAATCCTGCGATAGTCGCTGGGTCCCTCAAAGCCCCAGCTGCCGGAGGCAGGGGATTCACGGAGGTGCGGCGGGTTCGTTTAGAATAAAAATGATGTAACTGGAAACCTGAAAAAATGCTGTAACAGTGAGGATAGAGACTAGAATAGAAAATCAAGTAGTCTTTCTTAGGGCTTTTGCATACTTGAGGCTGGCAAGGCTGGCTGCAGTACAAAAATCTTTGCCTCCAAGAAAGCCTGGTAGAACACGTAATTTCAAAAGAAAAAATCCAACCAACCAAACAAACAAAAAATCAACCTAATCCCTTGATATTTTTTGTAGCTTTTACCAGTCTGCTCCCACACAATCTGTCTCACTTTTTTGTATTGCCCGTCTAGGTAGATTATGGATTGCCTCCTAGCAATTAAACCGAGTTAAAATTCCTTCCTGACCTTGGGTTTATCAAGCTCCTTTCTCAGGTTTGGCATGTGTCAGGCTGCTGAAAAAAAAAAAAAACAAAAAAACAACCTCCCACATGCCGCAACTCGTTGCCGAAGCCTTTGGGGCAGGGGGGGAAGCTGGAGCAGGTGGGACTGGAAACAATAGTCGAGGCAGAAGCAGCTCACGTGAAAGCGGGGAGCCGCGGGCTGTTAGAAAATTCAGCGTAGCAGACTCAAAAGGAGGGGTTTGGCAGCCAGCCGCCGCCGACAGATGCTCACGAGCTCCGCGGAGATACCTGTCCTTTCGGCTCAGCCTTCGCAGGTTTTCACCCACAAGCGGACGAAGAGCCGTCGCTGGCTTTCCGGGCTGCACGCCCGGAGCGTGCTCTGCCGCTCCGCTTCATCCTAGGAAGCGCAGGAGCCCTCGCCTGGTCCCCAGATGGGCCAGGCATGTGTCCTAGCAGACAAATATTTTTCCCAAATATTTCCCAGGTGGTATTTCTGGTGGTGAGTGGGCCTGTTTTGCCCCTGGGGAAGGGGGCGTGGGATTTTTCCAGCTGCCTGCGGTCGGTGCCCGCGCAGACGCGCGGCCGACAGCAGCAGCAGCAGCAGCAGCGCACAAACAAGATGACGATCCGGCAGCGGTCGGATGCCGGGGTGGGATGAACGTCTCGTCTTTGCATGGTTCGAATCATGTTTCTATCTGGAAAAAATAAAGCAAATTGGGGCAGTGCCCTGGGATTTGGCTGCTGCCTTGTAAGACCGAGGAGTCGCTTTAGGTCTGCGGGTCCCTGAGCCCAGCCGGGTCCTTACGGCGTGTGGCTTCTTGCAAGGGAGGAGGGCTTGGGAGAGGGATGATATTTAGTAAGAATAAAGTAACCAGGCAGCAGAGGATGCAAAAGTTGCCCCAGCTTCCAGGAGGACCCGGAGCCCATCTAAACCTGGCATTTTTTCTAGGGACTTTGCCCTGCGTGGTGGGAGGTGTCCTCTTTTCACGCCAGGGAACGGAGCCTCATCTTCCACCCCAAAAAACCCGCCGGTGCTTTCCCGTGAGGCCGGGCTAGGTGGGATTTATAAGTGAAAATGCCTCATCTGACCAAACTTTATGTTTTCATTTCCTTTGCAAAATTGGAAAATAACAACGTCTTTATTAGAAATCAAATGTTCTGACCCAGCACTGTTCTCAAGCACTGAATTTTCCCTCAGCGGTGTTGCTGTTGTATGTGTCAAAAAGGAGCAAAAATTCCAAACCAAACCTTTAAAAAAAATCCCAGAAATGGCTTTTTTTGGCCGGCTTTCTCCGCGAGCTCAGTCCAAGCTGGCAGGAAGGCGGGGAGGATCTGCTTGAGAAGTATGGATGTGGGCGAGTGCCGGAGCAAGAAGACCTGGAAAGTTTGGGTGTACTTGGAGGAGAGCAGCTTTTTGGGGTCACGTATGGAGGGAAAAGCGACTTCTGCATGGGGTCCAAATGAATCGGAAGGCTCCTAAACTGAGTGGGCCAGGATGCCACTTAAGAAATCGTGAAATTCCTTTTGCTTTAGTGGTCAATAAGCCAATAAAGAAATCCCTCTCCCTGCTGCAGTCAGTGAGTGAAGAGAAAAGTCTTCGAAAGATGTATTTTCTCCGCTTTCTGCTGGAAGATTTCTTTTTTACAGCATGGGCCAGCTGCAAAAAAACACTTTTTTTTTTTTTTTTTCCCCTTCCTTCCCCCCCCTTAGTCTCTATTGCTTCAGAGGGCTACAATAGTTGAAGGCTTTTAAATGAAATTATACCACCAGTGGGAGAAGATCCAAGCAGACTGTGCCAAGCTCTGTACAAACAGCCCAGCAGACTTGAACTACTCTAGGCTGCATAATGGAAATCACCCATGTTGGCCGATAATCTGCGCATGATTCACGCTCTGGCAAAACGTGTTGTAACTGTAGGTGTCAGTTAAAGTTAGCCCCTTAAAGCTATTTTAACACGCTCCTTTTTAATGTAATTTCCTTTGTTTTTAACGGGAGTATTCATTAAAACGCTGCCAGAAAAAGAGGAAGGGGAGGGCTAGCACAGCTCTTGGGTTTTGAAAATGCTCAGAGGCGGCTTTTCTCCAAGGCCTGAGCCCATCCAGGGTCTATCAGACAGCGATGCGATGCGGTGAGATGCGGGAACGATGCCTTGGCCAGAGCCGGCTCTGCAGCACCTGCCTGGATGGAGAGGTTTTCCACCCGGGGAGGACACCTTATTTCCCAGGGCGTTGTGGTTATAAAGAGTCGCAACGGTGGTTAATGCTGCGCAGATCATTGCTGGGATGTAGGAGCCAGAAGAGATGGCTTTTCCCAGCGTATCGATGCGTCGGCGTCCGCGGTGCTCCAAGCCCATCGCTGCCTCAGCTGACCCCAGGAGGCGCTTTGCACCCGACTGGCGTTACAGCTGGGCTTAAGTGCTTTGCAAAGCTGGGTGTCTGTGGCACCGGGGCCCCTTTTGCTTCAGAGAAAATGGATCTGGGAGGCCAGCGATGAAAATCAAGGTGCTCTCTACGTTATTTTTGTAAGATCCCGTCTCTCCGGCTGCCTGGGGATATTATTGTGCCCGAACACTAGAAGCTCAGACAGGGGAGGCCGCCGATGGAGAAATCCCTGGGAAACAAAACAAGGGGGAAGAAGAGAGTCCTGAGAAATCCAACTTGCCTCTTAACAAAGCAGTGCAAATGGAAGGGAAATTTTGGCCAGGACAGTTTTTGTAAAAGGGAAAAGGAAGGATACAGCAGCGGACTGCTGCATGGATCCTGCCCCGCTTCCCTGCGCCGCTTACCCCGGGAACCGAAGGGAAACGCAACCTGAAATACCTGGAACGTTTCAAAATGTTTATAATTCCTCATTTGGGAATGGGAGCACCCTCGGTTTCCTTTGAAAAGACCAAAATGCCATAGTAATTGAGATGGATTTGGTCTGGATAAGGTACCGGGCTCACCTTGAAACAGGTTTTTCCCACAGCTTTTCAGCTCATCAAGCCTCAGATGTGTGCTCTGAGCTAACCTCAGAGCGCTTCCCCCCCCGCCAGGTTCACTGGAATTTGCAGTGAACCAAAAACATCAGTTATTTTTCCAGCCCCCACCTGAGACTGGGATGATTTACAGGGTGTTGGGGTTAGTGAAGCGCCGAGCAGCGGTTCTCGTGCTGGAAAAGTCGCCTTTCTCCATGGGAATAGGGATTCTCAGCAGGTATCGCTATGAGCAGCAAATCCCCGACGGTTTATTAGTCTGTGCTGGTTTTGCTAGGGAATCGGCATCTCCCAGCCGCTCCCAGGGTTTGTGCTTGGTCCCAGGGCTGCTCTCGCCGTGCCAGGCTCCCGCGTCACCCCTCGGAGATGGTGTTTTCTTGATGAAGGCATTCATAAGCATGGTGCAGGTTCGGGTAAGCAGGACGGGAGAGGGGATCGTGTCCGCTTTGCTGGGTAGGAAATAACCTGGCTGCAGGTGTTGGCAAACTCTCCTCACTCCTGTCTGAGACTGCGGAAAAAATAGTTGCTGTATTGCTCCTCGCTCCCGCACTGCAAATCATCAAAAATGTCACTGCAGCAAGAGAAAAAATAAAATAAAATAAAAAAATAAATATAACTATACTGCCCAAAACAAAATGTGCAACTTTTCCAAGCGTTCCCCCATCGCAGACTGGTGAACTTCCAGCCAGCCTTCAGCAGCAGCCCCGCGGCAAAAAGCTGCTGTCTTAGGTGATGGGGGACAATAAACCCTGGTGTGGGAGGGGGAAAAAAAGGGTTCTGCAGCTTCCAAAGGGTGATGAATATCTGAAGAAAACTGTTCCGTGACTGCTGAAACGCGCGCATATCGCAGGGGCTGGGAAAGGTGACTTGATCTGGCTGGTTCTCAGTTAAATTGCTTTCCTTTCTCGGCCCCCAGTGAGACATTTGGAGATGCTCGGGGCAGCGGCAGCATTAGGAGAAGGGGCTGGATCCGTCCCTTCATGGGACTTGTTTACTTTTGTCTGGAGCAAAGTGCTTCCTCTTTGCTTCTGAAGCAGTTTGGAAGCGTTTCCCATCGCGTCCTTTGCTTGCACGGCTGTGGTTTATGGCATCTACATTTTTCCTGGTGACCCTCTGCACTGTCTCGGTGGCCTCTGCTCATTCAGTCATCCCTCTTCCCTTGGCAGAAGTGGTGTCAACAAAACTCTGCTCCCAAAAATGCAGCTTGACAGTCTTCTGCCCAATTTTGGGGGCCGTTTTTTCCCCCCCTGCTGTCCCGAGTTACTGGACGTATGGATCTAGTCTTTGATGCTGATGGTTTTTCTGGCTCAGGCCTGCATTGTAGCTGGAGACGCAGGCTGGCTATCAAGCGTTTCACAGGGGGGCTTGTTTTGGAAGCACAGTGGGGCTGCCTGGGAGACCCACTGCTCAGGGGATCACGCTGGTGTGAAGCTGGGGCTGCACCCCTTCATCAGGGCTCTGTCACATATGGTGAGAAGGGAATTACTGCCAGAAACGTTCCTTGAGAAGATCTCTCTAGAGGCAGGGAGGAGAGCGCTGGATGGGAGGACCGTGCATCTGAGGTCAGGTCTAGCTCTGGAGCTCCTGCCTTTGGGACGGAGGTCCTGGGGTACGTAGGAGCATGTGGTGTGACGCTCCAACCCGCTCTTCTCCAACCGCACCACGCTGCTGGAGGAGCACGTCTCTGCTCAGATGCGTGTTTGAACTCTTGGTGCATTTCAGCAGGGGTTTTCTTGCAGAAGCAGAGCTCAGCGTCTCGGTAATGGGCTTCCTGTCCATGTTCAAGGCTCTGGCTCCATCTGCACAAATCACCATGACTGTGGTAGCTATGCTCTTGAAGGCAGCTCTGTGTTGCAAGAGCTCACCATGGCATTGCGTAGGAGGCTCTTGCCCTCGCTCAAAGCGTAGGAAGAACAGACGAGGGGTGGAGGCAGCAGAGCCAGACTCTTTCTGCTCTGCAATGACCGCATCAGTTGGTGGGGTTGAGAGGATGAGAACTGGGATGAACTTTCTACAAGAGGGTGGAGGAAAAGCTCTGGGGATGGTGGCAAGGATGGCTTTCTCAAAACAGCTGGGAGTCAGCCAGCTCTTACACATGTTGTATTATCCCTGCTGGGCAAGCTCCAACTTTTTGTTCAGATTTAATTTCTGGCCTCAGAACATTATTGTCAGAATGCTTTTGTCTGACTCAGGCCACTTCAATACCATCCCAAAGCATCTCCCCACAACAGAGAGGCCGCTAAATGCCTCCTCCTTGCTACAGAAGCCGTGTGCACAGTGGCTGTCGGGTTTCTAGGAAGCCCGTTGCTTCCACGTCCCTTCTCCTTTGGCTTTTTGTCACCGTTCTGCCTTTGGTGCAGGCTGAAGCCTGTCCATGGGATCTTGCTAGTCCATTGTTCAGCAACTTCATACGCAGGTTTCAAAGAGGTCGCCTGTTGCTTTCTGGTCTGGCTCAGCGAGGGCTGTTCGCTCGGTAAGCACCGAGGAGGCATTCGGAGAGTCCCGGGAAATCAGCACAACGTGGCTGTTGAAAGCGTTAGAGCCCGTTAACGATGCCAGACGTGCCGTTTCTGTTCCTCTTGCTGCTGTGTCCCTCCTTCTCCCTTGCCATTTCACTCGCTCTGGCGTTTTGTTTTTTTTTTTTCCACGAATGCTCAAGGCTTTAAATAGCAAAGCCTGGATCAGTGCCGTGCCGGCCAGCAGCTGGTGAGGAGCTGACCACCGGTAACTGGGCCCATCCCGTGGCTGCACGCTCTGGGGGTGCCCCTGGCGTATTGCCACCAGAAGCACTCTAGAAAGGGCAGAGCTGCTGGAGAGCCAACAAGGAGCCACACAAACTGTCCCAACTATACGTATTATAGCTGGTAAAGACCTGGTGGGGTGGGGAAGGCTTGATAGTCACCACGCAGCCACGCTTGACTTTTGCAGAGGCTGTGGGAGAAGCACAGCAGCTATTAGTGTGTTCTTCTAGAGGAGGAGGTAGGATATTTTGGTCAGGCGTGACACTAAGCAAGGCAACTGGGGAAGCCTGACACCAAAACTCTCCCGAGAAGCTTGCAGCAGCATGAGTAATGCCACAGAAAGGAGAGCTGCAGGAATGACTAGACCATAAAGTCATTACAACTGGCGAGCGGCTGCAGAGGAATTTGTTTGCTCCCGTGCCTGCCCCTCTCCATCTGCTTGCTGCGGAGATGGGGCATTAGATTTGCTGGGAAAGGTGACGTGTCCAGAAGGGACCCGGGATCCTTCATTTCCCAGCTTTGGGCAGAGATGAGCAGAGGCAGCCTGGGCTCATGGCTCATCTGCAGCCAACTGCAGGTTTTGAACCTGTGGTCTCCAGGATCTGAAAGGAGACATGAGAAAAACAAGCTGTGCAATATCTCCTGCAGCCGGGCAGGATTTATTCCATAAATTTTCACGTAGCACGAGCCCCTCTTTTAATTGCTGGTCCTGGCACCACTGCAGAGCGCCGGGGGAGACGGGCGTATGCAGAAGCAGAGACGAGACCGAGCAGCCCCCTCTGCAAGGTGGGCTCACCTCGCGGGGCAACCCAGGGAGACAGTTGGCCTTAAAACAGTGCAGCATCCCTGAGGAAGGACAAAGGAGGTTTGTTACCGAAAGGAATGGATGCGCACCAAGACCCTGCTATTGCTGAGAAGGATTTCAGCCCCTGCAGACTTCCCCCGCTGCCCCGAACCGCTTGAGCTCACGTGCCTGCGAGGAAACAACCAGACACTGCAGGAGCCCTTCACCCCTTCCCAGGTGTCGACCTGCCGCTTTGTGGAGCTATTTGCCCCAAGTTGCAAGGCTAGGTTTTCACCCGTGCCCTCTTCGGAGGGGTGATGCTCCCAGGTGGGAGGCCCCAAAGCTTTTAACTTCGCCACTGTGGTTTGCAAGCACAACCGGGAGGTTGTGGACGCACAGAATTAGAGGCCGGTATCAAACATCTGGGTCTCATCTCTGTTTACCGCAGACTCATTTAGAGTGACGTTCGTGGCACGGTAAGTTTTTTGGCATCCTCCGTTAGCGCAGAAGGTGCTTTCCTGCGGAAGAAAGTGGCGCGCTCTGATTTGCAGTGCTTGCGTAGTGCGCGCCCCGCATCGAGCCTGGTCCGTGCATCTCTCTGGCTGCAAGGAGACACAAAAAAAAAAAGCCAGCTGTGTTAATTTCAGCATTGTGTGAAAGTATTTTCCCATCGTTCTCTGTTGAAAAGCATGATTTAATTAACATTTTTATATGTTTATTATTTAAGAAAGCATGTGCTGCTGCTGCTTTTTTTTCTTTTTTTTTCCTTGGTTTTACCCAGCTTGCGTTTGTTATGAAATAGTTGAGTCGTATTTCACGGCATGGCCGGGAGGGGAAGGGAGGGCTGGACAGACAGCACCCACCCATCCCAACCTGCCTAATCTGGGGACCTGGTGGGGCCTCAGCTTTGTGTGGTTGTTGTCCATGCATGGAACAAGTCAAGAATAACTGCTGGGATTTAAATTTACTCTCTCTGCTAATCCACGTTAGCTCTCGAACAAACACTAGACCTGCTTTTCTTCTTGTGGTTACACCACAGGTGCGAGCTGGATGCGTGCATGGGCTTTCTCCCCCTGGTTATGATCTGACACCGCTGGTTTAAGCAGCAGTGCTGGCGGTTTCTGGGTTTTAAATCGACGTTTCTTGACGTGAGGAAAGGAATTGTTGGAAGCTACGTGCTTTCAAAGGGAGGCCACCCAAACCCATGAGAGAAATCAAAGTTACGGTGAAGATATATCTGACGTGGTGATCTCGGGAGAGCCCTCGCTGCTGCAGGAGGGGGATATTTCTGGGTTTGCAAGCTGTAAGGGAGACTGCCAGCATGGCCCCACCTGCAGCAAAAGCTGGTGGACAAGCACCCTCCCATCCGCCCCAGTAGGATGAAATAAGGTGTCACCAGTGGCCATTTGCCGCTGGAGAGGAGAACTGTCCTAGCTCCTTAATCTCTTCTAAGCATGGCTTGACGTGATTTTGAGGGTCCAGCAAACCCTCTTGAGGCTCCTGACTCAGTTCTCCTAGCGACCACTGGGCCTGTGAGAAGGTCGGTGTATTCAGACGGGCAATTTGTGCCAGTGTCTGGCCAAAAAGGCACAAAGCTGGGCACCGGTTCTGGATACCGAGTAATGTCTTCAGGTGACAGGTTGCAGATCAGAATCGGGGCTATTGAGGGCCAGTTTTAAAGTCCATTTCTCTCTGCAAGCTTCTGCCGAAGCCCCTGCCCAAGGAGGGTGGTGGTTGCAAGGCAGCAACCCTCTTGTTTATGTGCATCGCTCTCGTGCAACAGTCCCAGGGATGGGGGGGTTTTGCTGTGTTTTGGCCTTGCTCAAAAAAAAAAGAAAAGAAAAGAAAAACCCAAGCCCTTTAAGTACATGCTTAACCTCACACCAGCGCTGGAGGCTCCCCCGCACCAGCGCTGGAGAATTTACTCATCGTGAAAGTAAACATGTGCTTTAGGGCTCTGAAAACAGATTAAAAAAAAAAAAAAATCCCACCCTGAAGGAGAAGATAAACATTGCTAAAATGTTATCATTTGTTCAACTGTGCTGTGGGTGCTGGATACGGCCACGACCGCAAGAGTTTCTTCCACGGCACGGGAAAGTTCCTGGGAGTTTCACTGGGACCTACTGGAGCGGGGAACAGATTTGTTTAGCATCCTTTGCCCTTATCAGCATAAACAGAGCGCTCATCTTCGGGGGGTGCACGATGAGCAGACAAAAACCGGCCCCCATCTCAGGGGCGATTGCAGGATGGATGCTGGCAACTCCTTGGTCCCATCAACCCGTGTATCGCCATCAGCGAGATGGTTTTGGAAAACCCCTTCTCCTGATGTCCTGACCCTCTGCAGCTGGCCCCATTTCCAGTGGGTCCCAACGTGGGCTGCAATGGGCTCTGGCTGGGTGGGCGGCCGGCGGGTGCGTCCCAGGGAGACCCCCGTTCTCCTGGAGCCCGTGAGGGACGACTTCTGGTTAGCGCATCAAACCTGCGCTTGGAGCTTGTCCCGCTCTCCTCCGAGAGACGCCGTGGAAAGCAGGGGAAGGTATATATATAATCATAAAAAATCATAGCCCTCTGAAGCCTGGACCTTACGGCTTTTGCCGAGGGGCCCTTGGCCTCTCTGCGTCTCTCTCTGGGGCTAAAGATAGCTGTGTCTGCAGCTGAGCTGTGAATCAGGAGTAAAAAATGTGGGTCACCTCCTGTGCGAAGAAATGAACATTCGGAGACTCATCTGCTCCTGACCTCATTTTGCTGGGTATGAATCAGGCCTCCAGCCCGACGGACCCCACAGCTGCTCCTGCTACGGCAGCTTCGGACGCGGTTCCCAAACCCCGCAGCAGGCCTTTACTAAAGGCTTTTTGGGGCCAGTTTTCTCCGTTCTAACGAACGGGTCTTCACCGGGTAAGAGTGCAGGCATGGCTTTTTTCCTGGGGATAGCGATGGCGCTCCGAGCAGGGACCCAAATGGTTAAACCCGGTGTTCCCACCCCGCGTGCGTGCACACACGTGTGCCCAGCTGTGCTTCGCCGCGACATCCACGCGTGCCGGACCACAGCGCCTGCCTGCACCGGCGCTGCACGGGGTGAACACGGATGTGTGCCTGTGTGCAAACGCCGGTGGGCACGCGCGTGTGTGCACGGAAACGCAGTTGTCCGTGATCGTGGGTGCGATGCATGGGTACGCGCAAGCAGGTACTGACGCACACACCCAGGGTAAAATGCACATACACTTAATGCAGTCTCTCTTTTTTATTTTTTTTTTTTCCTATCCCACTGTTGCAAAATCCACTCCTGCTTTTTTTTTTTTTTTTGTTAAAGTAAAACCTGACATGGACTCCAAACCAGCGAGAAACCCCAAGGAGAAAGCACGAGGCTGGCACCTGGGAGCCCTGAGCAGGGTCCTTGTCCCTGCCACACGCTCCAGGTGTTGGAGCTCCAGGCAGAGCTGCTTTATTTTTCTGTGCCTTGCTTTCCCCTCTTCTAACTCAGGGCTTATGCAGCTTGCTTTCCCCGCTGAAAGTCAGCTCTGCTCCCGAAGCACGTGAGCAAGAAGGTGAAGGCAGCGGTGGCACTTCTGGAGGGTGGCATCGCCTGGGACCCGGCCGGGTCCCGCCACCCCATCTTGAAGGGAGATTTGATGCGGTGTCACAGGTTAATAAGTGCACGAACTGCTTCGCCCTCTGCCTGAGCTGTCTTTAAATAAAATTACAGGGAGAAATCTCATCCCCGAAGGTGGAAGGGTGCTTTCCGCTTTGCATCCGCCTGCACTAGAAGATCCGGCGCAGCGGAGGAGCGTCTCGCCCTCGTTAAGTAGATGAAACTGGAACACGTTCAGAGTCGCGACCTGCAGACCCCAGCAGCACGAATCACTTTTGGGTGGAGGCTGGGGCTGGTGCACGCCGTGGCTGGCGTTTCTGCTCCCGCTCGGCTTGCGTTGCCCCGCGGCGCGGCGTCTTGCAAAACCCCAAAGTCAGGAAATAGTTAAACGCTACAGTATTTTGATTAGCAGAGCCTTAAAGTCAGTAAAAAAGACAGTCAGAGAGAACTATCAGGAGCATGCTAATGAAGTGAAGTCATCAGCAGACACCAGAGAAGTATTCATGCCTGCTCCACGCCGGACGGGTATCTGGGATCCCAGCGAGGCGCGTGCAGGTGGAGCGGGGCTCGCAGGGACCCGGGGCTCGGCCATCCCGCTGGCTTCACTCCCCTCCCTTTGGATATTGCAACGCTTTCCCTGGGATTTTTTTTTGCTTCACTGGAGCTTAATGATATTTCCAGCTCTGCGGGAGCTGCGGGAAGACTGGAGATAGTGCAGCGAGAGACTAGAAAGACAGCAAAGGGCAGCTCCCGGCTCCGCGGGAAAGGTGAGGGCATTCTCTTGGAAAATCCCTTGGGTTTCTCTGCGGTGCCGGCTGTTGGGTTGTGGCGATGCTGGGGGTGGGGAAAGGGGGATGTTTCTGGAAAGGCGGCGGTGTTTCATGCTCGCTCTGCAGCTGGAAAGTTTGCCGAGTGGTGCCCGGGGACGGCGATGCCCCGGCGAGCCCTGCCTGGCCCCTGCGCCCAGGTGCGGAGCTGCCGGGAGAGCCGGGCTGGAAAGCTGCTGTCGGGAGCGGCGAGTAAAGCAGAACCCGGCTGCCTTTAGTCCTCACCCTCTAGTCCCCCTTTGAAAAATACGTGGGCAGTTTTAACAGCATTAAAAAATACCGTTCTCCTCTTCTGGGGCTTTGCAAAGCAACTGTGTCAAGGTTTTTTAATCATCCTTTCTCTTACAGCCTGTGCACGTTAGCATCGGCGGCTCACAGGCTCAGGTCCTACCTCTGCTGTAAAAAAAATTGGCTTTTTTGGAATAATTTAGAAACTTAGGACTGAGCAAAGTTTTAGTTAAGCCGTTGCCTTAAGGCTAAACCCGGGAACTCTTATGCAGACAAATCCACACTGGAGCTGATGACTCGACAGTGCTGTGTAATTTATAAAAAGTCACACCATGAAAACATGCATTTTTGTTTATCGTAAACGAAAGAAAAATATGCAGAAGAGCTTTTGCTCCTAACCAGATGCGATTAACCCGTTCAAGATGATGAGTTCCTGGGATGCGATGAGCACATACCGCTTTACAGCTGCTAGAAATGAGCTGACGACTCAGCTACTGCATCGAGCTTAGCGCTCGTACAGATCCTCAGCCTGTCTTCAGATCTGTCCCCAAATTTTGCATTTTCTGCCTCATGGTAGTTTTAATTTTCCTATTGCAGAAGCATGCAAGCTTGTGACACTGAGAGCGTATTTCGAGGAAGGCAGACACCCAGCTTCTGGGTTTATGTGAACTCCCGCAATACTCTGCTCCTCATTGCAAATAGTGCAGCCCTAAAAAAAAAAAAAAAAAAAAAATCCCTTGATTTTATCCATATGGAGGTTAGCATTGCATCAGCATTAACTGAATTTTGGGGGCCTAGGGACTCCCAGCGAGATTGGCGACACGATTACCTTTTTAATCCTACCTCAGAAGCGTCTGGTTTCCTCGTAAGCTGTTATAGCTAGAAAATCTTGATGAGAGTTACTCTGACAGCAGTATCTCTCCGTTCAGCTCCATCCCAGCCCAAAGGAGAGCCCTGCAAATCCCCGGCCCGGGCAGCGGAGGGGCCCAGGCGGGTGTCTCCCCGCCGTGCCCACGGGAGCACCTTCCTGGGAGGTTTTTCCCTTTGCAGGAGCTCTCCGCGCCTGGGAAAGGCGCCGTCGTCCACGTGCCTCGCGCGCCGGGGCGGCATCTGGGCGATCTCCTCGCGACGGACGTGGCTCTGCATCCCTGCTGCACCTGGGGACGTTGCCGCGGCTTCTTTTTTTTCTGTTGCGAGCGCGGCTTTAATTAAACAAGAGAAAATTCAAGGGGGATTGCCTCCTTTCTTAACTCCCTTGTCCAGCTCCCCGTCCCCAGCGTCTTGTGTCCTGCCCGTGGTGGGTGCAAGCAGAGGGCCCACGGGAGGGCCTTGGGCACGGGCAGAGGTGGGCAAGCCCAGGTGACCCTTGGCGAGGTCTCCTGGGGGCTGTGACCCGCTTCTGCGCAGCCTCACCAAGCCCGACTTGCTGCTCCAAGCTCTGGGGGTGACTTTTCCTTAATACACCCCGAATCGTTTAAAACAGCGACGCGGAGATTCACCTTGCGTGCCCTCCCAGCGAGCTGCCCAAGAAAACGCTAAAATTGCCAATTCCTCTTCTTTTTGGGGGTCGGGTTTGAGCTCCGCACTCAGCCCCAGGTCCAGGTGCGGCCATGCCGGCTGCAGGTAGCAAAGCCTGGCCGTCGGGCTGGCTCCGGCTGCCTTCAGAGGGAGACAGGAGTGTGATTCTGAACCTGGAACACACCTCATCCCACCAAGGACGTGGATTTTGTCAGTCTCCCGAGCCCCGTTTCAGCTGGAGTTGCACCGTAGCCGGCTGGCTGTGCATCCCATGCAAACGTGCTAGTCACTGGTTGTGCTGTTCTGATTTTTTGCTGCAGGTTTTGGGGGACCGTAGCACTCAGGGGCCCGAAAGTCAGCTAGCAGGAGCTGCCCGCAGGTCCCATGGGCTTTAAACATCCTTGGATCCTCCACCGTCCACTTTGGCTGGCTGTCCTTGGAGGAGAAAGGTGTTAAAGGGCCCGTGGCCCACTACTAAGCAACAGTTACCAACAACCTTAAGCAAATAAAATATGTGAGATTATGAAAACAGGGGAACTGCAGCTGATTCCCAGCATCTCTACGGTGTGAGTCAGTAGTGCATGTCTGCTGCTCCCCGCTCGTTCCTAGATGACAGCATCCACACATCAAATCTGCCGGCCCTTGGAGATTAGACATCCCCAAATATTTATGACGGTTTCAAATAACATGTATTTCTCTGGCTGCTAGATAGCATGAGCGAGAAGCTGGTATTGACGGGTTTCTGTCCTTAAGGCTGGGGATTTTTTTAATGGTTACTTATGGGACGTTTCAGATGTCGCGTGCTATTTCTCTGTGCATTTTGGGCTGCAGCTCGTTGCAGGTCAGGTCATCGAGCCTTGACCACGCACCAGCTAAGAGAGAGGGAAATTCAAGCTGATGAAGGGTGGGTGTTATCCCAGTGGCGTTCGGTGTTGGGTTTTTATGCAGATCCTCAAGATCTGAATTGCACAGTGAATATTTCAATGAAATTATTTGCAGCTTTCCCCCCCGCAGGGGCTGGCAGAGCAGTCCCGGGGAGATGCCCGGGCTCCATCCAAAGGTGGGAGACCAAGAATCATTTTCGGAGGTGCTCGTCCCCCCACTGAGGTTCAAGGGAATACCAAGCAAGCGCAGAGCTAACTTTTACTCTGCAAACCTCTGAAAAAAAGTGGGTTTATCCAGCGCACTGTTTCCAAGGCGGCCTTCCTAGGGTGGCCATGCTGCTGCTGGAAAGGCTGGAAGCCGTCGCTCAAGCAAAGGCATTTTACACGTGCAGGTGGAGTTATTTCAGCTCCGAGCTGTGCTCTCTGGCACTATATAAGTAATTGTATAGGCAGCCTGTCTCCACGACAGATGTCGGTCTGTCCGAGCTGGTCTGCAGAGGCATTCCCCGGCTCCCGTGGCAAGTTGTGCTCCCGTCATTTATCAGGGTTTAGGGACAGGTTTAGGTTAGGGACAGTACGTCTTGCTGCAAGGAAACGTGCCTGTGTTGGAGCCAAGCTATTGCTCGGGCTGGTTTGCCGTACCCAGGGGCTGCGTCGCAGACTCTGCCTTTTCAGTGGTGCTTGTCGCTGTGGAAAGATGAGGATGGGATTTGGGGTCGGTAGAGGGGACCTGTCTCCTGAGCTCTGCAGCGGTTTGGTTGTGATCTTAGATGACTCCTGTCCCCTCTGCAAGACAGGGATTTTGGGATGTCTGTTGTGGGTTAGCCAGCAAAATACAGATTCTTGCAAGGGAGGCACTGCAGGCGGGCTGAAAGTCAGGGAAATCCCTCTGAGAAGAGGAATGCATCTGCTTTTCCCAACCTGCTTTTGAGCACATCCTACAGCACAGAGCCCACCTCACCTCACTCTGGGAATTGATTGCTTTGCCTGCAATTACCATAATCTTTCATCTTGCTGGTCTTCGCCGTGCCTGCGGATGCTCCCTCGTGTTTCCAGCCTCCACCGCCCCAAAACCTGCTGAGGATGCCCTTGAATTTGTGGCTGTCACCTCCATAGCGCGCTCACCTTTTTCTGAACTGGCGACGCTTGTTAAGAGGACGGAGCCCTTGATCCTGGTGCCGTCTGGGCCCCTTGTCCCTTTGCTCACCGGCCGTCGTCTGGCATCACCGGTGACCCGTCTGGCTGCGGTGCCGAGAGCTGCTTTGGTAAGAAACGGCATCGGTCTGCGGGAACGCGACACTGCTCTGTGACTTGCTCAAGACGTCCCGGACCGCGGGCATCTCCTGCCCAGGGGCACAGCGAGGGCAAGGCTCGAAGGAGTTTCTCCCTGAGCTTCCACCTTTCCTTCTGAAGGCTGGGGAGTGTGAGACAGGCTCCAGCGCAGGGATAAGGACTCAGTTCAGGGAAGGACTCCAGTGAGTTCAAATTTGCTTCTCTGGAAAAGCGGAATACAGCGATGCAAAGCCCTTGGCAGCTTCTGCTTCCGTGGAGGTGTTGGGTGGCATCGCTCCAGGGGCTCCAGGGGGCACATGGCCAGGGGCATGGGGCAGGCAGTGGCCACGGGCTGCCGTGCCAGCATCTGCCCCAGCACTGCCACCTCCGCTCCCATGACCCCACTCCCCTCTGTGCCCCTGGTCCCTGTGCTGCATCCCGCGGGGACAGGCACAAAGCAATCCCGGCGTGCACAGCAGCCAGCACACCGCCGGCGCTTGGTTCCCTCCGAGATGAGGAATTGCTCCGGAGAGGCACCAGCCTGCCGGTCTCCTGCGAGACCCCGGGGTGCTGGCTCCGGGGGGGCTGCGCCTGCGAGCAGCAGGTACAGGCAAGACAACCCCACACCCTGGTTCTCTTCCCTGCTGCCCCGGTGCCTTGGGTGCACCCAGGTCCCTCGTGCTCCAGCCCAGGCAGTGCAGGTACCTGCTGCGGGTGGAAGTCATCTTGCAGGACGGATCTCTGCTTTGCTGCAGGAATTTTTCCCTCTGCTTGGGACATACCCCTGTGATGTCCCAGGTCCCAGGGGCTCCTGTGCCCACAACCACGGCATGATGCACCTTCCCCAAAGCATCCTCTCCGCTCCCCGTGCGAGCCTGACTCTCTCCTTCGCTTCAAAGCTCAAAGGAAAAACGTGCTTACAAAGGACAGACTTTTTATCCCTTGCCTTGATTAAAAGGGAATGGAAAGAGAAGCTTTGGCTTGCGTTTATTGTAATTAAAGTGAAGGAGAAAGCTTGGGTTCATCACAGCACCTCTCTCGTTGCTTCTCAAAGGTCTCCTGAGGAGCACACGAGCCAGGGAGACTCGAAGACCGGATTTCTGACAGCAACTGGCTTTTTGGGGCTGGAAGCTGAAGTCCTGGAGTACAACATCGCCACCTGTTTGCCACAGGCGAACATACAGCGGGATAAATCCCACCAGGACGCACCCCAGCAGGATGCATCCCATCAGGCAGCCCTCCATCACGACTGGAGGTGGGTGCAGCGGGATGCACCCCATCGGGCAGCCCTCCATCACGGTGCACCCCATCAGGATACATCCCGTCGGGATGCACCCCGTCGAGGAGCCCTCCATCACGGTGCACCCCATCAGGATACATCCCGTCGGGATGCACCCCATCGAGCAGCCCTGCGGTGGTGCTCCCGGCTGTGGCACGCGCAGGCTGCATGGCCGAAGCCAGGACGAGGAAGGGATGGAGAAAGAGGAATAAGTGCAGGTTTTCTGCCAGAGCAGGGATGCTTCCCAGCCCATGGAGCAGTGCGGAGTGCGCTGCTGTGCCGGAACCACCTTTGCTGCTCCGGACTGTGGGTCCTCCTGCTTTTACATGCACCCGGGCATGCTTCCCTGGAGCCCTTCACCGCCAGGCTCTTAACGTGCTTTTTTCCCCCCGCGGTCCACATCAAGCGATTTAAATGGGACTCTGGAACCTGACACAGGCAAGGCTACATCAGTGCGACCAGGGCATCGCCGAGCTGTGTGTGATTGGGATGGCCTGCCAGCCCTCGGGCGCTGAGCGTATCCGTGCACTGCCTCGCAGCCGGTGTAGCTGCTGCGTCCCCCTGGGAGGCTGTTGGAAGATCTGCTCTGTGATGGCAGCTAGGAAATGGAGAGAGCTGGGGCGAGCAGGACTGAGCTGCTCTTGAGGGGTTCACCCTGCTTCTCGCTCTCCCTTGAACAAAACTGAGGGCTTCCTCTTTCCAAAAGATGGCTGGGCAGGCAGTTGAATTAAGCCAAGGTGGACTCTGCATCGCCTTGGAGTCAGTCTGCTGTGAAACGCAGGGTCTGTTCCCCAACACCAGTTGCTTCTGCTGGAAAATTCTCTATTCAGGAAGGCGCCTTGGAGAAGAGCAGGCTGAGGGCTTGGGCTGAGCGTGGAGGCGCTGGGCTCACCCATCTCGCTGCACTGGTTTTGGTGGATTTCATTGATTTTTGGCGGATATTTAGGATATCTGGCAACAGACTGAGGATTCATCACACCATGGGCTTATCCTCCTTCACCTCGATGCTAAAAGCTAATTCGTGCCTGTACAATGCATAGGGATATTCAAATCCTTCTCGTGCCTATACAACGCATGAGGGGTATTCATATACTTTGGACAAATCCTGTGCTCCCCCTTATTTCCACGAATAGTGTGTGCATGGATTAAGTGTCAGGCTTTTGTCTGAAGGAAGCCTTCTAGGAAATGACTCAACAAGGCATTTGTATGTTTAAATTTGTCGGGATTTGAAATATTTGTATTTTGCTTGTGAATATTGACATTTGCTGGGCAGATCTTGAATCGAAAGCCCTGGCTGCTGTTTGCGGGAGGGAGATGCGTGTGCACACTCACACGCGTGTGCACGCACACAAGCCTCTTCTGCTTTGGCAAGTGCTAATGGGAACAAGCCAGCGTAGATTGTTCCATTAATGGGGATTTATAGCACAAATCTGCTACTGTTTTGTCAAGACAAACAGAAATAAGTGGGCTTTTAGTGCTGGGAAAGCTGGCCCCGGGGCTGTGGGCTGTTTACTAGCAAAGGGCAGCTGCTCAGAAAGGGCTGCAGGGGAGCAGAAGGAATAAATGTCAAAAGATGGAGACAAGAAGAACTGGGATTTGGTGAAGGAAGCAAGGAGGTCAGGGGCAGGGACTCCGGTCCCTTACCTACAGCCCATTGAGCACATTTTCTCCCTGAAAGTTTCGGTTAGCGAGCTCACTGCTTGTTTTCCCCTTCGCTGTGTATTTCAAAAGCTGCTTTCTGCTCCAAAAGATGTGTCAGTGTTTATCAAAATGTAAATAACAGTGTGCCTTGGCTGCCCTTGGCGGAGAGCTAACGCCGCCGTGGGTCCAGCTGCTGAACGGTGGAGGTCCTTCTCCTCCAGGAGGTGGGGAGACGCTGCACTCTCCTGCTCCTCGTCAGAAACACGTGTAAAAAGGGTCTCAGCCTCTGTGGCTGGTCCAGGATAACCCAGGCTGGATGCCACGATGGTGGAGGGCGTGAGCAGGTTGGGCTCATGAGAAGGCAGGCAGATGGTGAGACATGTTTGGGGAGAGATGCCCGAAAGCGGGGTCTGGTGCAACGTGGGGCTGCAGGACTCCAGTCTCCACCTTCAGCTTCCCAGGTGGTTTTTGTGTGGCTGAAATAACCTTGTCTTCAGTCGTTTGACGTGACTTACGTTTGTTCTCCATGGTTTTGAAAGGTCTCAGGAGTGTTGGCCAAAGTCATGCTCTGGATGGCTCTTCCTGCATTTCTGCTAGGCTTGGGTTTCTGTGCCAGCAGAAATCGGGCATTTCTGGGCAAAGCTGCCATTCTCCCGCCATGCCCCTGCCTCCTCCCACCACGAAGGTAAGAGACCTTTCTCCTCTTCCCAGAGGATATCTTCCTTCTTTCCTCAACCCCCATGCTGCATTAAAATACATACGTATCTCCGGGGGCATCTGCAGCTGTGGGTGGGCACAACACAACGCTGTCACCCTTCTGCCCTCCACAGGCGACGGGTGGCCTCGGGAGCGTGTGCTGGCACCGTGGGTGATGGCTGGGGACAGGTCGGTGCCCGACTCGTGGCTGGGCTGGAGTCGGAGGTGTGAGGTTACTGGAAGGTGCTTGTTTGTGTTGAGCGTGAATACCGAATTGTTCTCCCCGCACCGGTCGTTATTATGCAAAGCTAAGTCCTAAAAAAATATTGAATTTCCTCTCCCATAATTTTGAGGAAAAACACTTATCCGGCATTAAGCGGCGATTGTGAAGTGTCCTTTCATCTGGACGCGCAGGGGAGCTGCTGGCACACCTCGGGGTGAGACTGCAGCCCTCTGTGCCGAGCAGAGAGAGGACCCGGTGCTGGGAGCCGTGGCTACAGATGGGGCAGCACCCTTCTCCTCCTCCTAGTCTTTTTATTTTTTTGTTTCACGCACATGCTGCTTGAAACTCTGTGAAAAGCTTCTTTTTATTCACACCCTCAAGTAGAATGAAGGCTGAACTTCTGCATCTACAATAAGACTTTAAAGAGGGTCTGTGCCGTTTGGTGTGAAAGAGGGCTGGAGAGGGGTGCCGGGGGAAAGCCCGAATGGCGTTAAGAGAAATTTGGGAAAGCTTCTGGCTGCGGTGACATTGGAGGAGGCAGCTGGACTAGACGCGGTGCCCCAGTGCGAGGACCGGTCCCGTGTCCCCCGGTGCCCAGTGCATCGTTGCTGCCAGCTCTGCACCGGCCGTGTCCATCCAGGCGCTCCACGGTAACTCTGGGAGGGTGCCCGCGGGACTGGGGGATGGCTGGGTCAAAGACAGGTAGAAGAAGAAGGTGCTGTTCCCTCCTTCATTATTCTTGTCCAATTCAAAACGCAAAAAGGAAAAGCGAAAGGATTAAACTGCAGCCGGGTTTGTGGCCAGCTGGGAGGCAGGAACGGGCTCAGTGGTTCTCCTGCCTTTGCAGGTAACACCCAGAAGTTTTGTTTTGAAATGATGAAACTGGAAAATCCAAGACTCACTCAGCTGATTGCAAATGGAAAATGAAAATTGCTCAGTCCTGTTGCGGTATCAAGCACAGTCCATGAAAGAGCAAGGAGAATGGGGAGAAGCAGATGTGGTGACATCCTCTGGGCAGGTGACTGCCCGTGGTGGCAGGAGCTGGGTGCCAGGCTCCAGGACACCCCGCGGCTGTGCCCCGCGGAGGGTGCAGCCTGACTCCTGGAGCGTTCCCCGCTCTTCTTTTCAGAGGAGACCCTGAAACAGAGGTCCACGTCAGGAATCCCATTGCACGGATGGAAATGCCGCAGCAGGGATGCTGCGGCCGCTATCGATGCTAAACCTGCAGGAAACGTAAATCCTCCTCCTGCCGATGCCAGCAGCCGCCCCTGCAGCCACCCAGGCTCTCCCACTCCTTCAACCCAAGGGCATGGTTTATAGCTCTGCTTTCCGCACCGCTCACCGTGCCCGGAGCCACAGCTCTCCGCCTTCCTGGTCTTTGCCGGGGTCATGCCAGCAGCGGCGGTGCTGGAAGCAGATGGCCCACGTCCTACCTCTGGCAGGGGATGCTGCATCCCAGCAGCCTCTCATGATAGGCACGAGGATTGGTGCTGGTGACACAGGGAGGAGAGCGGAGAGCCTGGGTCTGGCTGAGCTCCGTCCCGGCTGGATGATCTGCAGCATCTGTTCAACCCGAAAGGTACGGGAGAGGGTTTAGCAACAGGCAGCCGCTTCCAAGACGCCTATTTTGGTGTAATCACAATCTTTCTGCATCTAAATAGCCAGAAAATTGAGCCCTTGAGTTTCACATCTGCAAGGTCAAAACAGTGCCGGAGCCCTGGATAACTGATGTGTTTATACAGGGAAGGGGGCGGCAACCCGGGAGCCAGGAACGGGAGGACGCAGCAGCCGCCTCGGCCGCTCGCTCCCCAGGCACCGTGCTGGCGTTGGCCTCCCAAATTGCATCGGAGAGGGAACATCGCGCTTCGAGCAGGCGTCGCGCCTCCTTCCAAATCAAACACGAGCCTGCCCGCCGCTCGGCACTGGGGGGAGCGGGGGGCAGCCCTGGGGCAGAGCTGCAAAGCTGGCAGCGGGCAAGGCAGGGCTGCAGGACCCATGCCAGCCTGGTGCCACCCCGCAGCGGTCCCCTCCGGCTCAGCCAGTGCCACCAGCTCCTCAGGGTGACATTTCGCTCCTGTCCATTGCCGGGTTTTGCTCGGTTTCTTGCCCCTGGGCACGAGGTTGCAGTTTTTTGGCTCAGCGGGAGAAGAGGCAAGGGGAGCTTTGGTTGTTTTGATTAGAGTTGAAAAGGAAGCTTTAAAGCAGACGTTCCTACGCGTCCCGAGCCTAGTCCGCACGTCGCCACCGTGCCAGCACAGCCAAGCAGCAAAATCCTCACGACGGCCGATCAGCTCCCAGCTGCAGAGAGCCGGTATCACCCAGCAGCCGAATTCCAGCCCCGTGCCAAAGCCGACGGGGCTTTGGCAGTGCCGGGTCTTCTGCTGCTCTAAGGGCATCTCCTCCCAGCTCAAGCAAAGGCACCGGTGCAGCTCTGGGTGCAAATACACTCTTGTTAGCAGAACTGTAAGAAATGCAGGTCCAAGTTTAACCTTGTGTTGTTCCTGTAGGGCAAAGAGCAACGTGTGCTCGGAGCCAAGACGCCGCGTAACGCTTCTCAGTCGAGCCTGCGACACTTCAAGCTGATCTAACCTTGGGGTTTCCCCTTTGCCTTCACCAGCTCTTGGGGGGTCGTCACCCATCTGGGCTACAGAATTGTTGTTCTGGTGCTGGAACTGTCCTGGGTTGGTGCCTTCAGTCATCACGAACGGCTCCAAATGTCCGGTCACTTGGAAGGAGAGCAGGAATACGCTCTTAATGAACCTCGCTCTTGCTTTTGGAAGCGACACCCCCCTATATCTTCCTCGTCGCGTGCTTCCGCGCGCTGGGCTGAGCTTATGCTCACGGCCGTTGGAAACGGAGATGGTTCGTGTACCCCTACCCTGCGCCCAGGCAGGGCGATGTCAACCCCGTCCCAGGTGTAAGGGAGATTTTGTTGGATGTTGTTGGTTGACAGAGGTATTCTGCAGCCAGCTTTCAACAATCCAGCAATTTTTTGGCAGTGCACATGTGCCTGTTTGCAGGGAAAGAAGAGGGATGCGAAGCCCCGGCAGGGGACGGCGCGTGCCTCCTGTCCACCTCTGGCCCCTTGGAAGCAGTAACGCGCTGCTGAGACCGGTGCCTTGTACGCGGGAGCTGCAGGTGTCTCGCAAGGAGAAACGTCTGGGATGCTTTGCGATAAGGAGCCCGAAATGCACGTGACGGGGTGACAACGTGGGGCGGGTGCCCTGCAGGGCCAGGATTGCTGCCGTGGGGCAGAGCCCCGTCCCTGCAGCCCCTCTCCTGCCTGGAAAAACCCCGTTGTGTTCCTCGTGAGCCTCCTTTGCTGTTCAAAAGCTGCCGAAGCCCAAGGGGCGGGCTGGCACAAAGCCTTCTGAAGCCAGTACCGGTGAGGGGACCTGGCCTGATGGCCACAGCGCGCGGGGAAGCGCAGGAGAGGCTCTGCGGTTTGCCGTGCAGCGTGGAGGACACCGGCCACCAGCTCCTTGCCCGACCGTGGACCCGCTGCCCGGCACGGCAGGCAGCTCCTTTTCCTCTCCCTGCCTCAGTTTCCCTGCTCCCACCCCGCTTTGCGGATGCCCGATCACCTGCCACAGCGGTGGTGCAAAAAAAAAAAAGAAAAAAAGAGAAAAAGAGTTAAGCAATAAAGCCGGGGAATTTCTGCACGTCTCGTGCAGCCCGGCGGTGGGCTGAGCTGGTGAAGCTGCTGCTGCTCGCAGTGCAGGATGAAGGCTCGGTTTGGGATTGCTCGCCCCGTTCCTGTAACCGCTCCATCACCGACCCCCTGCGCCGGTGCCTGCGGTTTCACTGACCTTCCCGGTGGCCTGTGGGGAGCACAGCGGTGGCAGAGGGACAGACGGATGGAGCAAATCCACGGCACAAATGCAGGCCATTAACCCAAATTCATTTATCGAGAGCTGGCCCGTGGGTCCAGGGCATCAGCGCTGGGTTAGGTACAGGTGCAGCATCCCTTCTCCCTCCTGCAGCCAAACGCACGTGGCGCCGGGGAGACTCGTGCCTCAGTTTCCCCACCTGTAAAACGGGGCTGGGAGTGCTGGGGTACATACCCAGGATGGCTGGCACGTCCCCGGCCGTGCTGCTCAACCCAGGGCTGACAGTGACCTATTTACCTACGACAGAACTTTCTGCTCTACTTATTTGACCCGGCACCTTTCTGTTTGCTTAAAGCCGGGAACGTTTCCTCTCGGCCAAGCCAGGCGTGCACGCAGGTATGTTTGCCCGAGAGACAGACCGCTGCTCTGTGCATCCCCGGCTCTCCGCCTTGAAGGAATTCAGACCCTTGCGCTGCGATACCGTTGCAAAACTCATCCTGAAAAGCTTCCACGTTTTTCTTTGCCCCTTTCTCCCCATCCCTCTCAAGCTGCACGGTCGTCGTCTCGGGGACAGGCAGTGCCGGCGAGTAGAAAGGTGACATTGTTCTGCCCTGGAAGGCCGTCAGCATCCCAGCTCCCCGGCTCTGTAGCTGCCTCAGTCATGCATGTTTGCATATGTTAAAAATATTTAGTCCACTGCTAAAAAAAATATTATGCCCGAGATCTGGGGCCAGCTAAATATAATGCCATCTATGTGTCTGTGGCGCTGCGTGCCGGAGGCACAGAGGGGTACTATTTGCCTTCGGAGCGGTCCTCGGCTGCGAGCAGGGATGCCGGGAGTGATCCCGATACTGATGTCTGCCAGAAATGCTTTTCTCCCCCTTGGAGAAGGATTTGGGGCAAGAAAAGCCGTTTGCTGGGGTGTGGGTTGGTGCGGTGCAGCGTGCTGCTTGTGCCGGGGCGCTTCCCGGTTCCCCGGGCAGCCTCGGCGGCTGCGGGCAGGGATGCACGGGGCAGGGAGGGGAAAAGGTCAAAAGAAGATGTTGGCTCTAAGAAAAAGTCATAAAAATGGAAGAGCTGGACTAATTCCCGCATTCGCAGCCGGCGGGGTGGGCGCAGCGCAGGGATGAGACGGGGACGGCCCCGCTCCCCAAACCCTCCGGCGCACGGGGTGGTTTCGCGGTGCGGACGCGGGCCGCGTCGGAGAGGACTGAGACCTCCCCAACTCATTTCATGCATGAGAGCAGGTCACGGCTCTTGCCAGCCTCGCCCAGGCTTTCGCCCGTGGCCTGGAGGTACCCGGCGCTGCTCAGGCTGGGGAGAAGCTTCCAGATAAGTTTCATACAAATAATTTCAAGCCGGCTGAAAGTCTGGGAGGGAAAACATTTCCCCGTAGTAATCTCCCCACGACGAGGGGCAGGAGAAACGAGTTTGTTCTGGCCGCAGGAGGAAGACAACGGGGAGCGAGGCCACGGGATTTCTGTGCAGAAGCATTAAGGAATCATTTCCTCTGCTTTTTTCCTTATATATTTATTTTTGGAGTGGGAAGAGGGGCTGGAGCGGGGGGTGGGAAGGTGAAATAATCCTGGGCAGAAAGTGTGAAGGCATCTTTATACCCCGTCCTTTTTCTTTTGGGGCTTTTTTTTTGTGTGTCCCCCCCCCCTGCAAGTGTTTTGAGAGGCAGGGGAGCAGGCGGCTCTGTACACTGCGGCCATTCATGGCTCGGCTGGGGGCGTGCGGGGCGCGTGGCTGGGTGGGAGCGCACCACGCCGGAGAGGAGGAGAATTTGTGCACAATATAGAGCAGGGTAAAATGGGCTGGTTGTCTGAGCGTGGATGTAGTAGCATAATGTATAGAAGTGCAAGCATCAATAAGTCTATTTATTAGCGGAGCCTTTTGCTGGGCAGGGCTGTGAATAAACCATACAGCTCGTACGAAAATGTAAATGTTAGTGATCCCTTGGAGACATAATTACAGGAAAAAATAAGGACAGCTTTTCAGCGTTTGGGAAGCTGGGCTCCTTCGTCCCCTTTCTGACTGCTGATACAGGAATTATTTCCCCCCCGCACGGGGTGTCTGCATCCAGCGTGGCGCGGCCCCGCTCTTGCAGCTCCTCCATCGTCCTCCCTGCCCGCTAATTAAAGGAAAGTTGTGTCTCCACGTCCCACGAAACGTCTTTGCCGCCCGCTTTGGTGTGCAGAGCTCTTGAATTCCTCAAGCCTGTGTGCCACTGGCTGCTCTGGACCACAGTGAAAGGTTTCATTCATCCCTCCTCTGCTGCCTTCTAGAGTTACCACACCCTGGGCCTCTGCTCCGCAGCTCCTCTCTGTTTTCCTTTCATTAGCAGGATTCCCAGATTGAATGGCTGCGAAGGGCTGGGAAGAGATGCTACAAGCCCATTAGCGTAAGGGCTCTGCAAATACCTGCCCCGCGCGCGCTCCTGCCGTTCGCCGTGAGGTCTGCAGAGCAAGAAGGCCAAAATCTTTGGGCTTTGGGGTTTTTTTTCCTAAAGTGCTACTATAAAAGCAACTCCAAGTGCCGCCCCGACTGTCCCGTGCCTCAGTTTCCCTGAGCAGACCCTGTTTCCACCCACCGCAGCGATGAGGTTGCAGCGCTTTCTGGCAGGGGACCTGCAGGCAGGACAGGCACTGCCCACCCTGGGGACACCTCAGAAGATGCTTTGGGATCTTCTGGTGCTTATTAGGACGAGAAGTAATGACCTCAAGGGGAGGTTTAGATTGGATAGTAGGGAAAATTTCCTTACTGCAAGAGTGGTGAGGCATTGGCACAGGCTGCCCAGGGAGGTGGTGGAGTCCCCATCCCTGGAGGGGTTCAAAAACCGTGTGGATGTGGCACTTGGGGACATGGTTTAGTAGGCACGGTGGTGTTGGGTTGGCGGTTGGACTGGATGATCTCAGAGGGCTTTTCCAACCTTAATGATTCCGTGATTCTATGGTGTATTTGGCTGCATCCAAGCACATCAGGGCTGCAGCATAGTATACACGCGTGTCTTAAGCACCATAGCTGCAGCCATATGGGCTTGGCTGTCCTCGCACCAGCCTTGCCCTCCGTGCCCGTGCGATGAGCAGGGGATGTTGACCCCAGTCTTAGCAGCCAGTTCAAATCTTCTATAAAAGGGAGATGGACAGAAGAGACCCATCGGAGACACAGGGAGGATGGGAGCGGGTCTCCCTAGGCAGAAAGCAGTTTTGGTTGATGTCAGCTTTTCTTTTAGGAGTCAAGCTATTCAGCAAGCCTTTACCAGAACGAGATTAGAAGAGAGCACGAAAATTAGTTTCTAGGAAATCCGTGCGGGGACGCAGAGGGTCGCAGAAGGGTTACGATGAGGGAATTTGCTTTGGGAAGGAAGAGGAAGGCACCGCGGAGCAGCCATGGCTTTCGCCGCCCCCTCTGCCACTCTCCAGATGAGGTCAGCCTGCGGCCCTGGCCGGGCTCTCCTACTGAGCCGCCGCTTTTATGGATGAGCTGGTGAAGCAAATTAACTTGCGATGAGCTTTTCAATGGAAAAGGGATGGGCTTTTCGACATAAATTGATAGCAAAACGTTAGCTTTGCATTGACCATCTATTGTCCTCAGCAGTGTTGAACCTTACTTGGTTTTTGGCCCTTTGCAATTATTCTGTTAGTAGTGGGGACTCATCTGGGGTGAATTTAAGTTTCCTGATCGCTGATTTATATCTTCCATTGCTGTTCTTGGAGGCCTCACAAGTAGCTCAGGGTCGTGGGCGATTCATCGTGTTTGAGCAAAGCCCTTCGAGGCCAGCCAGGCTCTTCAGAGGTGCCGTCCCTGAGTCTTATGGTGCTGCTGCCTTTGGATCACCCTTTCCCTTCATCTGATGCTGGTGGTTGTCTTCTCGGTGTGGAAGGGTGCGAATATGAAGCGTTGTGGTGGGGAGCCCAGGTGATGAGCGCCAAGGTAGAAAAAGGGGTTGGAGAGGTGCCGTCTCTTTGCTAGTGGTGGTGACCCCTTCTGGTGCCCAGGACCCCACAGACGTTCCCCGTGGCTCGGCTTGTCTCCTGCAAACGGTGTTGGCTCCTTCTGTCCCATAGACAACGTGTCCTCACAAATACACTTTTGATCACGATGGTAACTGCTGTGGGCTTGGAGTTTGAAATCTGCCTTGCAGACCCCATTGGACTTGAAATCAAAAGCATTTGCGGCTACTCAACCTCCTCTTCCCGTTGAGCAGCCCGCACGCTTTGCCGCTACCCAACTGGATTGCCCAGTCTGGAGCCACCGTTCAAAAATGTCCCGTGAGTCCTCGCGGCCAGGTCTGCAGCATGGTTTTGCGTTGGCACTCCCGATGGTGTTGGGGTAGGGACAGTCTCCCTTACCTCGGTTTCTAATTTCTAGCCTGCAGTTGCTTGGATTATGGTTTTGAGGAGCCTGAAATAAAGAACAAGCAGATGGCAAAGATGAGCGGTGCTGCCTCAAAAGTTCCCAGCCATGAATCCTCTTCTGGCTTGTCTCTGAGGTTGGGTCCTCAACACCTTCCTTGGGACTATCTCATGCGAGTACTTGGCCAGCCTGCGTGCTCCAAAGCTGTGCAGGTCGGAGTTGTGGATTCGGATCAGGATCAGACATCCTTGATGCGTGCTACCGTCAGACCAAAGTCTGTTTTCACCCCGTTGCTTGTGCAAACACGGGGTACGTGCTTGCAAGGAGGCTGGCGTGGTCAGGAACATCCTGATGGAGCGGAGGAGCTACGAAGCCAGATCCTGACCCGGCTCATTGCAGCAGGTCATAGCAGTGGTCCCGCAAGTTGCCTGCAACAGCAAGATGCGGAAAGCCTTTGGCTAAAAAGGAGCAAAGCAGGGCAAAAATCTTCTATATGAACAAACACTGCGGTATATTAGTAATATATTACTAACACATACTGATAGTCTCATCCCATTAAAAATAAGCATGCAGCCAGCTGTACTTGGTTGAAAACATAATTTTCTCGTGTACAAGATGAGAACAGTTTCAAGCCCACCTGTTTTCTAGGAAATTTGGACGCGACTTCGATATCACAGAAGAAATCTACTGTGAGGAAGAACAGGGCACTTCGACCCTGATACGTAATGCATCGAATGCTGATGGGGTCGTCGCCACCTGGGGGAAAAACCACTATTCCTGGGTCTGAAAGTGAATTCTGAGGCCTCCAAATGATGGGCTGGGTTTTATTTTAATGCAGTCATATATGTATTTTAAGCAACGTTTATTAGCGAAGTGCTTCATGCAGAAAGATGCACCTGGGTTTGATTTACGTTACATGAGAAACGTCTTGGCCGAGGCAAAAAGCACAGAACTGGGGAGGGGGGACACAAAACGAAATTTTTCTTTTAATGTGCGTGATGAGATGCTTGCTCTGTGACAATTACAGAAGTGGTTTCATGTCAGCGGGGTCAAAACGAATCTATGAATACAGCATGTATTTTAAAATTCATTGTCTTGCTCTGTGAATGAGTGTTCTAAACCAGTCCCTGACTGGGAGCCGGAGCCAGCTCGCTGTTAGACCAGGTTCAAGTCCATAGTAGCTCTCCTGGCTTCAGGGAAGTTCCTCTGGACTTACCTCATTAGCTAAAATGAGCCTTTTTCCTCCTCCATCCTTCCTCCTGGATGTGCGTGCTCTCCTGGGGACTGCGTGTAATGTTTCGCGGTGATATTTGCCAAACGGATGCTAAAGGCCGGCGCGCCGGTACCCTTCTTGCTGGAACGCACCGTGCTGTGGATGCGTGGAAGCGACCTGCCTTTTCAGAGGATGGTTTGGGATGTTTTCCCCAAGGAAAGATCTGCTGCGAAGAGCCACGCGTATGCTTGCCTTCAAAAAATAAGCAAAAGCCGAGCCCGTGCCGAAGCCTTGGCAGCTTGGTGATGGGGGGAGCCGGGATGCTGGGGGGGAGCGGGCAGCACCATCAGCCGATCGCCCGTGTAGAGCCGGGTTCAGGCTCGGTGGGGCGGGCTGGAAGCGAGCCGGGCAAATGCAGCGTTTTTCAGCCCCTTAGTTCTGGTTTTCATCAAAATAGGCCTTTGCTGAGATTGCGCAGGCCTTTGGAGAGCTTTTGATCCAAACGGGTGTGTATTATTATATAGCATGCTTCCATAGGGTATTGGACATCATGAGAGCAAAACCATGGATGGGAGGTTGTCCGTGCCGTGCGAAAAAGCAGTGCAGGGCACAGCCGTAACCCAGCGATGCCAAGAAATGTTTGGGACTGAAAGGAGAACAAACAAAAAAAAAAAAAAAAAAAAAAAAAAAAAAAGAAAGATAAAAGATGTTAAATACGAGTAATTCAAAACCGTGCGCGCTTGATTGCAAACGATGTCAGGAGTTGGTGGAGCCCCGCTATTGCGGTCCGCAAAACCCAGGTTGGCGTTTCACAGGCAGCTTGCAGTCGTTGCTGTAAATAAGCTTGTGCTCTTCCAGGGGCTGCTCCGTTCGGAGCTGCTTGGACGGCGTCCAGTCCAGGGGTTTTATTGCAATTCCACTTGATTGCCGAGATTAGATGACAAGGCGTTCTCTGCGCTGACGGAGCTCCGGGAATAAGCCTCGCAACGTGGAGAACGTCAGTCTGTCTCTTGCTATGGGAAGTCCTGGGGACCTCAGAGCGGGGCTTCAAATATTGCACCCGCTGCCGTCAGAGCAGATAATCTTCTCGGCTTTTTATCCTTACAAATTGGGAGAACGCTGTCTTTTTTCTTTTCTTTTCTTTTTTTTTTTTTTAACAGCAGACATGAGCAGACCTGATCACAGATTGGGGGAAAAAGAGGCCAAATTCTCCTTCCACCGGCGGCGCTGCAGGCAGGAGCAGCCCAGCAGTTTGCCAGGGCAGGGCCTGATCCTGCCTTGCTGCAAATCAGCCCCAGCTGCCTCGAAGGCAGCGAGGTGGCTCTGGATTTACTCCGGTGTAACTGGGAGCGGGCTGCTGGTGCGGAGGATGTGTGCCTTTGATATTGTAACCTAAAACTGGCAGCTTTCCCTGCTCTGGCAGGAGTTGAGAAACACTGCCATATGAGCTGGTTTTCCAGAGAGGCCTGAAAATGCAATCCATTATCTGATATTTTGTAGCAGCATTTTTAATTAAGGCTTTGGCTAAAGGGCTGATTAAAGAGGTGTGTGGGTTTTTTGTCCTTAGGGACTTGGCACATCCCCGCGTCTGTCACCCTTCTGCAACTACGAGACTCACTTTTCCTCCCGTGCCACATTCAGACCCAAGCCTTTGGGGTTTTTTCCCCACCACCACCCCACACCCTCTTTCTATCTCCCCTTTTTTTCCTTTTTTTTTTTTTTTTTT
>VZTL01074116.1:28384-59241 GCA_013400535.1 Scopus umbretta | reverse complement strand
GGGCCCAGAGGATGCTGCACCCCAGGGGTAGCGGGGTGCCCGCACCCACCCGAGCCGGGCGCCGATGGGGTTAAGAGCCCTCGCCGGCTGGGGAGCATCATAAATTGCAGCGTGCCCCGCCAAATTAATTTGCACTTTCTTTTCCTCATGTTTGTTCTGGGAAGNAAAAAGGGGGCGGGGGGGGGAAAGCCCCTAAATAAATAAGCAGCCTGGAAGGGGGCTGGGGGAAGGCTCTGTTTCCTCAATTAGCTGGGACTTGCCTTCTCTTGACGAACAGGAAGGCAACGCGTTTTAGCCTCTGGATTTGTGGAGCTTTCTCCAAGTGCCAAGTCTGGTTATACGGGGACTTTGGAGGGTTAGGTGGAGGAATCTGAATCTCCGCTCCGTTAACTCCTTCGGGGCTGAGCGGCTTTGGGAACCCGGGCCTGGCCGCGCAAAACGAACCGGCAGCCCCGTAAGGAGGGAGGTTTTTGGCACCCGGGCGCTTGGGAGAGGTGATTCCCCCCGCCGGGACCTCACCGGGCTGGGGGTTCACCTGCGCCAGGTGCGCTGACGGAGAGATGCCGCAGGGAGGGACGGACCTCGGGATGAGTTGAGCGTATTTGTCGTAGTTGTGTAGCGGGCGACTCGCGGGAGCGGGGTAGAAGAGCAGGTTTTGGGGTTGTGCGGGAGGTCGGGGTGGATCAGCGGTCCTCGTGCCTGGGAGGAGAGGCTGAGGATGCGGTTAGCTTGCGGCGAGGTGCCGGCATCGCGGCGCATCACACCTGCGCCGTACCGTCCCCTACCCTACTGCACCGCTCTTGCCGTCGGCAAGCGTTGTACGGGCAGTGAGGGCAGGAATTGCTTTTGGCGCCGTAAAAATACCGTCATATTTGGGGATAAATGCAAGAACTGGCTGCAAACCAGAACCAGCCAAAAGCTTTGGAGAGAGACATTCTAACCAGGCTGGTGCCGGAAAAATGCTCTCCAGTAGAACAGTTATCTGTGTTGTAAGTTGGCCAGGGTACGTGGGGAAATACCTTCACCTGTACGCGGAAAAGATCTCCTGCGTGTTTAAAATTCGCGTCCCGCTCTGTCTCGTCCTTGGAAAGGAGGCCTTGGCCACGCACAGATGTGGGACATCTGGCCGTGGTTCCTGCTGACCCGCCGTGCCTTTGCCCAGACCCGCTCTCCCCGGCACGTCGGCCCCCGGCGCAGCCCGCGCCGGCGCGGCTGGAGCCAGCACCCGGGAAAGCGGCTGAGCCTGCTTCAGGGGCGAGAGCGGGCAGCCCAGGAGGGGCTCTCACCTGCCTGCGCCTGGCAGGGAAGCCTGCCCGCCTCACCGTCGCGCTAGGGCTCTTTTACCCCTCCTTGGAAGCAGAAAGGGGCCTTAAAAAGGAAGCAAAGGTAACTTAAATTTAATTTACACTCACTTAAAGACCTCTTTACGTGGCTAGAGGAGCATAAAGGGGCCTTAATGTAGCTGGGAATCAACCTCTGAAGGTATCTGCGCCTGACTGCTGGGCATTCATTTTGCAGAAGCTTACCTCAGGCTGCAATCCAGCTTTTAATTCCGCAGCCCAGATCCACCGACACACGGGAAACAACAGCATCAGCCCTGGTGGGGTTAGGTCTCATTTACCTGTGCGTAAGAGAAATCAGAGTTGTTCTTCCAAGGAATGCCTTGCAGGGAGCACGGTCTTGGCTTGCCAATACGTTTGTGCCAGCTTCGATCTCTCCATCGTCCGGTTGGGATCAAGCGAGAGGATTTCCCAGTTTAAATTCCCGCTCCGGCATGGGAAGAGACTCTCCGCTTCCTCCTGCCGAAGGGCAGAGGGCCGGGGAAGGGAAGTCGGATGACTCACGGAGGGGATGGCCGATGGCATTCCTCATCACTTAACACCCACTCGTGTAGATCTGGCTTCCCGGGAAGTCTGAGCCTGCCCTCGCCTATCTGCTATTGCCAAGAAAGTGAAGACCGATGCGCTGCGCGGAGGAAACCGCATCGCGGCCGTGCACCCCGGCCGACACCGCGGAGCTGTTTGGGGTTTGCCTGGGCCCCTACAAATCCCAGCCGCGGGCTGGCCGGAGCCCCTACGGCAATCGTTGCCGAGGTGCTGCGTGTTTTAAAGCCTTAGCACCCACACCGCAGCCCAGCGAAGGACGACGGTCCGCAAGCTGTTACTTAGCAGCATCCCCCGTGACACCAGGAATCCCTGTGCTGCTGCTGGCCCCGGCTGTCTGCGTCCCGGAGGCGCTGGAAGCGATGTCCAACCCCAGCTTTGGTGAACTAGAGCCAGGATTCAGGGAACCCCGGCCTGTGTGGGACAGCGGGATGGGAGGGAAGATCTGGGTCTTGTGCGGGCTGCCCCTCTGCACCCCGGGCAGCTGGGGCGCTCCCACCTGCCTGCACATGCGGCGTGAGTTTTCCAGAATAACACCCATCAGGCGTGCGAGAGCCAGGGTGTCCCTTTGGAGCATCGCCTGAGGGTATTGGGATCCAGCATCTCTGCTTGTTTATAGCCCTCAAAGACCTCGGAGCAAAGAGCCTGTGGACAAAGCCACCGGTGGAAGAGGCTGAAGCAGAGAACTTGATGGATCTCGGGAAAGGATGGGGCACTTATATCTAAGAAAACCACCCAGATTTTTCACAACTCGGGTTCAGAAGGGAATATTCAACCTGGAGCTTTAGGGCTGTAGGTAATGATGACCAGAGCCAGCATTCCCAGGGGCAGGGTCCCGCTTGGGGCTGTCCCCCCATCCTTTGCTATGGGATGCTCTCAGAGACGCAGGGACAGACAAAATGGCCTGAGCTCTGACCCTTTCTCACCATTCCCATGCTCACAGGGTCGCTGGCATCAGTCCTCTCCACCGGGCAGCAGGATGCAGGAATGTGCATTTTGCTCTGCGAGAACATACGTCCCTCCTTCCTCCGGGGTCCTGCAAATGTAGGAATGAAATCCAGCAGGGAAGGTCCAGTGCTCGTGCCGTCCCCTGTGTTTTCTTTCGGTTTTTAATCTGTTTTTTTTTCATCTTTGGTTTTAAACGCATTTAATGGTCGCCTGTTCCTGGCCTGGCAGGGCCGGCTGGCGGGGAGCGGGGTCGGGAGCGCGGCACACGAGTGCCGGGCGCTGGCAGGGCAGCAGGCAGGTATTTGCACTGCGTTTTGGCCTCTTCGCAAGCCCGGCTTCCCCCCTGCCAACCCTTGCTGCCTGCCCACCTGCCTTCCAGGCAACGCTCGGAAATCTGCCTGGCACCGGCTCCTTCCCCTCTCGTGGCTTTGCTCACCGGCGAGGTCTTTTCCAGCCCCGCGTTACCCGCCGGCTCTGCCCCGGTGCCCCGTGCCTGGGACGGGCTGCCGGAGCCCACGGGAAGGAGCTGGGCACGGTCGTGTCCCCGGGTGCAGCGCACAGCGAACGGCGGGACCCAAACAGCTCATCTTCCCTGTGCATCGATAGAGATCTCCTTCGGAAGGCATGTGAAAAATGCAGCCGCGGGCGACCATCAGTGTCCCCTTCAAAAAAAAAAGAGCCTGATCTATTTTTGGTTTGGATCTGCTGCTTTTTAATTAAGGGGAACCGCCTGCCCCCTCCCCGTGGCCGCACGGAGCTGCCCGGATAAACGGGGTGGCAGGAATTATTTACCGCCCCTTCCTGCCAAACTGTCATGTTGAATTAGCACCCTCCCGCCCCAGCCCAGGTTTAAACCAGGCTGCAATACCCGTGGGTGCTGGCCCGGGGCTTCCCGCTCAGCAACACCTCCAAAATACCTCCCTGGGAAGGAAGTGTAAGGGGACCCCCGCGTTTCTCCCGGCATTGCACCACGCGTGAATGTTTCTTCTTCGCTGGACCGTGCCGTTGCAGTCGGGACTCCCGGGGATGAAGGACTGGCTGCAGACTCGGAGCCGGACGCGCTCGGTAGCCCTGCAAGGGGGAAAGGCTGCTCTCCAGTCCCGACAGCCGCGGGGCGATGAAAAGCTAAAGCAGCTTCGTGGCTCCTTGCCTGCCGCATCCAAAACCGCGCAGCCAAGAGATGCAAAATGCTCCTCATAGATGTCTTCTGCCAACCCAGAGGTGTTTGGGCAGTGCTGCCGGGTTCGTTTGGCACCGGCTGGCTGGTATTGCCTCTCCGGGCAACTCTAGGGTCCCCCTGGATCGGGCATCACCTGCCCCTGGCAGACGGAGAAAGTTGGCCAAAAGCATGGACCCTGAAAAGCCTGGGCTTTTGGGAGGAAGAGGAGGAAGGCTGGCAGCAGGGATGCACATGGAGAGGGCGCAGGGAGGGTTCAGAGCAACCTCCCCTCCCACCCGGGGCCCGCGGCGGCCGCTGCTGGGGACCCCCACCGGCCCTGCCTTTAACCGAGTCCCCTGCCCACCCCACCCGGGCCGGGGGATGATCTTCTGCGCCAGCGCTGGGCTGCAGAGGATGGGAAGGAACCTTGTGTTCTCCCGGTACTTATCAGTGGCCAGGAAGCAAATTTTTCTAATTGACAGCAAACCACAGCATTTTACGGAGCGGAGGGCAGGCCGGCAGTCTATCAGGCGTGCTGTGAAACCGGAGCGGGACAGCATCCAGTCCCGATGGATAGAGCGGGGCTGACCTGCCTTGGCCGGCTCCGGTCCAATAACTCACTTGTGTTTGCATTTAATTACAAACGTAAAAAAGCCCTTTCTTTTCACAACAACAAAGCCTTGAACCACACTTCAAAGTTGGGTTTCTGGGACAGTTGCATACCTTTTAAAAATAGCCCTCTGAGCGGTGCCAAGTGCTAAATGGATTGCAGAGGGCAGGTCCCCCACGTGGGGTTTCCAACAGCCCAGCCAGCGCTGCTGCCGGCTCTGCTGCTGCCTGCAACTGCTGCTGCCTGCAACTGCTGCCGCTCCCCCGAGACCCTCCCGACGAGGGTCCGTGTGTTGCGTGAAGCTGCAGTCCTGCTTCCCTTCTCTTGGGCTTTTCTTCCTGGGCATTGCCAAGCTGGGAGACGGGAAGGCTGCAGCTGCCAGGCAGAGCCCTCGGAGAGTGTTTGGGAACGGCGTGGAAGGGCCCACCTGAGCTGACACCTCGTGGCCTTCAGTGCCGTGCGGGAGGCAGGGGTTTATCATCTGGGACGTGATAGCTGGAATATCCACGGCAGGCAAAAGGCTGGAGGGGAAACTGAGGCAGCACCGGTTCAGATCCAGGTGTCCTCCCACCCCACCCCAGTCTCTGCTGGGACTCGTCTGGCTTCTGAGGAGTCTCCTGGCCCTTCAGCCCAACCCTGGTCCTGCTCATGGTCAAATGTCCTCAGCACTGATGGCTGGGCCAGCTGTGGTTTAAGGTCTTTTTACTCTAAAACAAGGAGGTTTGCTCCCCTGAACTTTTTCCTAAGCGCCAGCTGAGTTTCTTTTCTCCCTTGCCCACTGGTGACGCAGAAATCTAGTATACAGAGTGGGAAAGAGGAGGTCTGTAGCAGAGACCCCAGTTCTCACGGCGATTAACTGAGATAAACACAAATCCATCCGCCAACGCTGACGTACCCTGGCTTGGAGCATCCTCATCCCTTCCTCAACCTCCCTCGGCCGTGCCGCTGCCGTGCTTGGGAAGGCAGGAGGCATTTATTTACTGCGGGTTTGAGGCAGGGGCTGCCTCGTGGGAGCCTGGAGCCAGCCCAGCGAGGGCAAGTTGTCCAAAGTCAAGGTGGAGGCTTTAAAGAGGGGGTTTCTTACTGCGAGGAAGCAGAAACCATGTCTCTGAGGAGCCCGGACGTGGGGCTGGAAGCTCAGGATTTGCTTCAAGCAAATTTGTTGCGTTTTTCTGGGGTAGCATCTCTTCGCCTGTGATGCCTGATGGGCACGTGGGAACCTGGAAGCTGTTGATGAAGATGTGCCACGCTATGAGGCATCAGATCTCTTCCCCAGTCCGCTTTCCCAGAAGCAAAGTCGGGGAGGATGAGACGTGGTGTCATGTCAGCATCCCGCACCATCCACCGGCGCTTTGGGACTGGGGTGGCCAACGTCCCCAGGGCCCGCAGGGCCACGCCAGCACCGTTCAGATGCTCCGACCCCGGGCTGTGTCCCGCTGCTTCACCGTTCCCATCACCACGGAGGGCGCTGCTCCTTTACTCCGTGGAGGAATGCCGCCTGGGCTGGGGCTCCTCCATAGAGCCCTGCAAACCCAGCAGAAGCAAATTGCTACCTACTGGAGACAAAACCCAGCTCCCAGGGCAGAGGAGACTGCGTGTAACTCCAGGAAAAGCTCTTCGTGTCAGAAGCGTGCTTTTCTTGGACCGCTCCGCTGTATTTATGCAGGCTGGTATGTGGGGAGTAATTAGAATCTCATCCCAAGTACTTGACGAGTGTGTTTTCCATTCTAGATGTTGACAGGTCAGGCTATTCGGCTGTCCCTCTGTGCCTAAAAATGTTGACATTTTATCTTTGCTGAAACCAAAACAGGGGCCCGGGAAGTTCTTGGACCGGAGAGAGCGATGCTGCTTGTTGACAGCCTGCCGGTGGCACGCGTGGTGCTTCACACGCGTGTGAAAACGCCGGGCTCCCTGTGACCTAAACCCGCCGGGGCGATGGGAACGGGGGGAATGGGAGAAACCGGCGCAGGCATCCGTGCGGAGGGGCTAGGGCTGTCACGGCTGCTGGGGGACACGGGAAAGGGATGCTGAATGGGAAGGAGTGAGCAGGGCTGGGAGGTGCTTGCCTGGATGAGGCTGGCTGGGTGCAAGGACAAGCTGCTCCTGCCCAGAGCAGGGATTCGGGCACCTCGGAGCAGCCACTGGAGCGTTCACACTGCTCCGAGAGTGGAAGCAGGGAGAGGTGGGTGCTTCAAACCTCCAGACCGCGGGTTTCACTGGAAACCTGCTGCCTAACCTGACAGGAGAGAGACGCGAGGCTGCTGAGGATGCACTCGCTCTTATCTCTCCAAAAGACCTTGCAAAACCTGCAGGAGATAGCCAGGAGGCAGCCTGGGCTGGCAAAGCTTACGGAGCTGTTGGAGATCTTGGGGAGTTCACACAGCCCCGAGCGGCTGAACTACAATGACCTTATTTCGGGTGACTTGTGAGATGAAGCTGAAAGGGGAGCCCATCGGGAACTGTCCCCTCTGCCCTCGCCCGCCATAGTCCCAGTGTCCCGGCCCGTGCCTCGGCTGTCCCTTTCCAGCCCTCCGAAGCTGGAAAAGCCCCCGGAGGACACACCAAAGGGGCCGGGTTGGTTGTCCGGTGTGGGACGCCAGTTCTTCAGCAACTGGATTAATAAAGGGGAGGGGAAGGAGCACCCGGGGGTGGGAGCACCCCCAAACCCTGCCTGTGCATCCCAGCGGTGGGATGCCGGATGGGAGGGGATGGGCTGGAAGGAGCTGGATTGAGCGTGGGTGAGACCGGTGGCCACGGCATCGCTCCCATCCCGCCGAGCCCTGTGTTTCGCGGCAGCCCCGCTCCCTTTTCAGGCCATCACTTGCTGCCGGAGCATCGTGTCGAGGAAGGAGGATTATTTTCCTTCTCCGCCTTTGCCTTCCATGCAAACCAGCCCTACCGTGTAATGTTTCTCATTTCCTCTATACGTTAATGAAGGCTCAAAGTGAAAAGCTGCACACTTAGGCTGACCTAACCCCGAGCTAAGCCGGCAGCCGGAGGGACACAATGAGCCGGCTGTTCGGACCTCGCTGGCACCGGCTCCTTGTCTGCTCCCAACACAATCGTGTTTTCCTTGGCCGGGGTTCAGAGGCGCAGGAGGGAGATGGTGACAGGGAGGATTCCCACATCTCCCCAACACCGCGGCGCTGTGCTGCCGGGATGTGCCGCGGAGCCCATCCTTGGTGGCGCGATCCTGCGGTGCTGGCTCTCTCCGCGGGGAGCGGGGTGAGAAGGGCAGCGCGGCCAAGCACGCCGCGAGACGCTACCGGCGGAGGAGCCAGCACCGGCATCTGCGTGTGCAGCGTCTCCGTTTCATCCATGCCATTGGCATTCTCTTGGAAAATTTTAAAGGAAAACCTAAATTTAGTGGTGGAGAATTGCTCTTGAAATGGAAAATTGGGGCGCTTTTTTGGCCATCTTCTTAGCTGACACTAATCACCGAATAGCTCCAGCGGCTCACGCCTGCATTTTGGGGTAACAAACCCTTTTTCCATAATATTCCCCCCAGCTCTAACAGTGCAGCAAGCGATGGGCTTCCCACTAGCGTTTCCACCGAGACCAGTGTTTTATTTCATATAAAGTCCTTCCGAACATGTTTCAGGGGCCTCTTCTCCCTCCGGGCTGGGGAAACATTTCATTGCCATTTACCGTGCCGCAGCGGAGGGGACCGACTGCCCCGGCCGGCGGCGGGACAGCGCGGTGGGTGCACGTGTGGCTCCTGGCAGATGTGGTACGCGTCGCTTTTCCATCAGCTCAGCCCAGGATGGGGGCACGAGCCCAACGAGAGGCAGCACCCCATCATGGCTTTGCAGAGCTCCTCACCGCAGTTTGCATCTGCCGTATTATTTGTATTAATTCAAGCCCTATTCCACCTGTGCACGCCGCAGCTGGAGAATCTCCTCCAGAGGAGTTAAAGGCTTTAATGAAAACCTGCTGTAGCTGTCACTGCGAGCAGTTGGGTCAAGCACTGGCTTTTTGTTGCCTTGAAATCTGCTCAGGGCGAGAGCAGATGAGCTGCGATCCCAACCTCGCGTTCCCCGGCTGCTCCGGCAGCGATGCTGCACGCCGGGGAGCGGGGCCAGGTCCCGGCCGCCGCCGCACGCGGGGCACTGCTTCTCGCCCCGACGCTTTGCCCCCCTCCGGCTGGAAGTCCGCAGTTCCTTTCCTGCCAGCCTCTGCCTGCCTTTGGCTATCGGCTGCTCTGCGTTTGGCAAGAAATCAGCAGGTTTTTGTGCCAAGTTGGTTTTGATGGAAATTTTGAGGGGTTTGCAAGTCCAACTGGTCGAGAAATGTTGAAGGTTCGGCTGAGCCTTGCCAATAAGGCTGATAAGGCCCTTGAGCACGGTATAAATGCCAGGGGTCCTGTGTTAGGTGGGCTGTGAGTGCTCTCAGACGAGGAATTGCGAGCAAGGCAATTGCGAGCAAGGCAGGCATTTCCCAGAGCATCCTGGAGGGATCCCTTCCTTCAGCTCACTGCTTTTCACTCTTCAGGATTTTTTTTTTATTATTATTATTTGGGAGCAGCTAAAGCGATGCCGCGGATGCCTGCAGATGACGTGCAGGTTGTAACCCACGGCAAATCTCCAACAGGTCGCGCGTAAGCCAGAGCAACGAGCCCGGGGCGCGTCACGGTGCTCCCACGGGAGCAGGGCGCGACGCCGCCGAGAGCGGAGGGATGAGCTTTAAGTCTGGTTTTAGTGCACAAAAGATGAGAAACGGGTTCAATCTGTTCAGCTTGTTGAAGAGCAGGCTAAAGGGGGATTGACCACAGCCCAAAATACCACGCGGAGGGAAGGCAGCCGGTGGCAGCGGCTCTCCCGTCGCACTGGCTGCGGCATCGCTGGCTCCGCCGCTGAAGCTGCAGGCTGAGCAATTCAAGCGGGAAGGTTTTGAGAAGTGGGGATAATTCATTCTGGAAGAGGTTACGAAAGCTGTGGTGAATTCTCTGTCACTTCGAGAGCCCAAAGCAGACTCTGGACGCTGGTGTAAAATATCTGCTTTCGTTCAACCGCAAGCTCTCAGGGCGAGGCCAGAATCCCTCAGTGAGACTTTTCTGGCCAGCACCGCACTGGAAACCAGTGACTGGCTGGTCAGGGGGAAGAGTAGTAATCTTAATTTATCACATACTTTTCATCCCAAAGCAGTTCCACAGTCCGAGCAATCTTTGCTGCCAGCTGGTTGCAACAAATCCTTTCAACTACCGGAGCTGAAATGTTTCGTGGGCTGTGACGGCAGCGAGGGCTGTCGGGAAGCAGAGGCAGGTTGCTCTGCAAAATCTTTTTCCAGTAGAGAGAAATTCTTCCTGGGAGATGCACAAGCCAGCCAGACAGAGCTCCCTGGTTGGGAACGTCGGCCGGGGAGAGTTTCACAACCCCGAGTTCACGGTGAGGTCCTTGGGATGGTTACAGGGTTCACGTGGCACGGATCAGGTCTGCATCCCGACGGATTTTGCAACGTAACATCCCTCCCGTGGCTGTCAGGGCGTCACGGCTAGCAGCCCTGGTGCACAGGATGAGAGAGCCGGGAAATTTTGCAGCATCAAAAGCCACCATGCCTTGCACAAGCAGCCCTGAGACGGTGGCACGAGTGATGCGAGGGCTTGGCTTGCGGAGAATATTTCAATGCAGCCCTGCATCCCAGCCGGGACAGCTTCTCGGTGGGGCTGGATAAACCCTTGAGGCCAGGAACGGCACATCCGAGCATTACTCGCGTCGGAAATTGAGGTCTTAGCCCCGTTCGCCCGTGGCAGGTCTAAGCTGAGACATTTTCTCTGCAGCTCCAGGGTTAAACGGGAGCTGCACACCCCGATGCGTGCCGCAGGCGTGGGAGATGCGTGCCCCGATACGTGCCACAGACATGGGAGATGCGTGCCCCGATGCGTGCCACAGGCGTGGGAGATGTGTGCCCCGATGCGTGCCGCAGGCATGGGAGATGCGTGCCCTGATACGTGCTGCAGATGTGGGAGATACATGGCCTGATGCATGCTGCAGATACGGGAGATGCGTGCCCCGATGCGTGCCACAGGCGTGGTAGATGCGTGCCCCGATGCGTGCCACAGGAGGGGGAGATGTGTGCCCCGATGCGTGCCGCAGGCGTGGGAGATGCGTGCCCTGATACGTGCTGCAGATGTGGGAGATACATGGCCTGATGCATGCTGCAGATACGGGAGATGCGTGCCCCGATGCGTGCCACAGGCGTGGGAGATGCGTGCCCCGATGCGTGCCACAGGCGTGGGAGATGCGTGCCCTGAAGCATGCTGTAGATACGGGAGATGCGTGCCACAGATGTGGGAAATGCATGCCCCGATACGTGCCACAGACGTGGGAGATGCGTGCCCCGATGAGCACCGCAGATATGGGGGATGCATGCCCCCATGCATGCTGCAGACACGGGAGATGCACGCCCCGATGCGTGCCACAGACGTGGGAGATGCACGCCCCGACGGTACGGTCCTCTGGCCAGGCAGGCTGGAGCTCACCTGCCTGCCATTCCTGCCAGCCCCGATCCCACCCTGCCAGGGCCTCGGCCGCATCCAGCACCAGCCTCCTGACTCTGCAGCTTTCAAAGCGCTTCCCTGGGCAGCCGCCCCCTGCGTCCTCGCCGGGGGCTTACATGAAAACGTCATTTATAAAACCTGACGTTTTGTTTCATTGCAAATGCCCCGGCTAGGGCCGGGCTTGAACTCCGCTTTTATTCCACGCGGCTCCTATTTATTTCTCGGATGGATTAGTAAGTCGCGGCTGTCACTAAACATTAGGCCGGCTGTTTCATCAGCTCTCCCTCTGCAAGCTGACAGTTCATTAGAGCGGGGTACCCGTCGGGATGCTGCCACACCTCGCCCTCTGAGCAAGGCTTTTCTCCCAGGCTCGGCCGTGCTCCGCACCATCCCAACCAGCTGTAGAAATGCAGGCAGCGATAAGTTAAAACTAACGAAAATAAAAGGCTCCCCAGGTAACAACTCCTTATCCAGTTATCATTTCTAGCAAAGCGAATGGAAAGCATGAATAACGCAAAAGGGGGTGATTATCGGCGTTTTTCCAGCTCCATGGCACGGGGCGGAGGGAGGGTTGGTACAATTCGGGGTTTGTGCTTCGGGGGGCTGCACGGTAGCCCCCTTTGAAAGGTTTCGTGCCCTCTCTCAATTCCTAAATAAACCTCTCGCCCCCCTGTCAGCTTTGATTTGTAACCGTACTCATGGCATCTGGTTTTCATATGAAGGGTGGAATACAGGGGATGCTGTCTGCTCGCTTCTGCCCAGAGCTATTCATCTGGGGCCGGCTAGCCAAAGAAAAAAGGGAAAAAAAAAAAAAAAAACCCACCCCGTTCCTGAAAGGCACTAATCATTGTGGAGGCGGAGGGCAGAGCGAGGATCCGCTGTCCCTGCGTGCTGTGGGATGAGGGGCAGGAGGGCGAGGAGGAGCTGTAGCCCACCCGGATCCAGGCTCTGCTGCAGCCCCTGCCTGCGCTCGGGACGGGGATCTGGCAAACGCATCCCAGAACATTAGGGCAGAGGAAAGGATGGGTTTGCAGGAGGGATTTCAGCAACGGTATGTGCGCATGGCACGCGCTTTTGTGGTACATCTGCCCCCCGATTTGTCCCCAGCACCCTTTCTCCGTGCTCTTGGCAGCATCGGGCGGTACAGGGTGAGTCTGAGCATCCCGAACACCTCCGGGGTTGCACGTGGTTGTTGGTGCCAGGGTTTCAGCTCCAACCGGCCGGTGCCAAGCCCACCCGCACGGCACCGGGCTGGGGCAGCACCCGGCGTGGGGCATTTGCAGGCTTTTGCGGGGTCTTTGGGCTTTTGCTGGTGGGTGAAATGGGATCGTTTCAAGATAGTGGGGTCCGAGCTGGCTTTATGAAACAGGCGGGCTGCTTTCACCCTGACTCTCAGCACAACGGTGTTTGCAACACCAGGAGGAAAACCTCTGCCCAGAGTCCGCTGAAGGCACGAGCACTGCCCACAGCCGCTTCTTGTGTCGGTTGACTTTGACTTTTTATTGCGCCTGGCCATTTTGCTGCTGTTTCTTGGGCCTTTGAGATTCCCGGCGGGCCGAGACGGTCGCTGTCCTTGCAAAATGCATTAGGAAATGCCAGGCTGGCCACGTGAGAGCCGCAGAGGAGGCAGCGCCGTGCCCCTTATCCCTCGGCAGCCGCGTGGGACCAAGCGCTTTCGGAGGAGCCGTGGGGAGAGTTTGCCACACGCTGCCTTGTCCTGCAGGGCTAGCGCCGGGCGAGCAGGGACGAGGCCATCCCGGGGTGACAGCTTGTTCTCCAGCCGCCCGTGGCGGTGGCTTTCGGGCATCCCCCAGCCCGGGGAGCCCAGCTTCGCGCGGTGTCCCGGGCAAGGAACTCCCAGCCGGGTGAGGTTCCCTCGCTCTCACCTTGTTATCGGAGCTGGAGGACGAGATGAGGCTGCTCTACGGGGTGGCTTCCAGCAAAGTCCGGATCCCAGCGCCGGCATACCAGAGTGCTGATATCAAACCCAGCAGGGACCGGCCAACTGAGAACATTTAAAAGCGCGGAGGATTGCAAAGCCCACGGCCGTGCCCGTAGCTGCCACAGAAGCAGCCTTAAAAAGGGGAATATCCGCCTCCAGCTGCCGAGAGGCACCAGGGACACGGGAGACTCCCAAACCCGAGACTTCCCAGGGACATCCCGCGCTGGGTCGTGGGTGCCCTCTGCCCCCAGCTGCCCGCTCCGTCCCGGGCTGTGCTTGCAGCCTTCCCCTTCGCTTCTGTCCCCTTTGGGATGGGAGAAGCCGGGAGCCACATCCCCGCACGGGGCAGAGCTGGATGTACCCTGCTGTGCAAGACGGGGTTCGAACAGCGCCGGAGAGCCGCTGCCACCCCCTCCCTCTGCCAGCGAGCCACTTTCCAACCCCGTAAAGCCATTAGAGAAGCACGCTTCAGCATCATCTATAATTTTAATGCGACGGTCTAATTTTCCTAAACCAGCAGCTGATTTTCAGCAACAAGGAATGCTCTAGAGGAAGCGATTTTATTTTCCCTTCCCTTGCTGGACTTCCTAGGATGCAGCCTTTGATCCAGACTCCTGACGTTATCAAGTAGGAAGCTGCAGCTCTTTGAAGTGGGCTTCACGTCGCGCTTTAAACTTCTGGGGGTTTTCAACCTTTGGCACCGGGCGCAGCTTTGGTACAGATCACCCCGACTTCAGATCCGAGGACCGTGGGATGTCCAAGGGCTCAGCTGGGACCACTCGCACCCCAGGCTGGGAGCTTGCAGACGAGACGAGAGCAGAGCTCGCAGCCTGCTCGGGGAGACTGAATGCTTCGGGGAGTCCAGGACTGTGGCCTGGGTAAGGTTTGGGTGCTCCGCTGCCGTTTTGAACATCTGGCCTTGCCGCTGCGACCTGGGGCGGTGGAAACGGGTCACGTCCTGATTCCAGAGGAGCCGCACGGCGTGGACATTAGGATGATGTTTTCAGGGTTGCGCCCATCTGGGTCATCGTAAAACATCTTTCCGCTTTGCTTCCACGGCTCCCTTCCCAAAATTGCACCCTGAAAAAGCACCCTCACATCTCGTTTCCGTGACGCCGTGGATCCGACTGGAAGCAACGGCGCGAAGCTTTCCCAAAGCAGCAGCAAATTACTCTGGGATGGGAGCTGCCTCAAGCAGCCGGTGCTGGGAGCTCTGCTCACCTGTAGCAGGTTAACAGGGACATGGGTGGGCTTGGTTCAGTTTGCAAACAAATCCCACGTTGCTAACGAGCAGCACCCGTGAGCCACGGGTCACGCAGCCTCCTGCCGGGACGTGGGGATGAAGCGAGCTTGATTCGTGCAATGCCTTAAGCTGGGCTTAAATTGTAACTGTTATTGCTTGTTCGTACCCTTCTATTTTTTGATGGTCCAGGGCATGTCGTGCTGGGGTGCTGCGCGGGCACAGAGCAGGAGGGGGGGTCTCTGTCCCCCCAAAACAACCTGAAGTTTAGCTGAAACCTTGCAGGTTTGCAGAGCAGGGAGGAGGGATTTGAAAGTGTTTGCAGGTGTTTGCAAGCAGCTCTTCTCCCAGCATGGGGCAAGGAGGATGCTCGGTGTTGGGCTGTGGGCAGGTATCCCATGGGAGAGCCCCTGCCACCCCGACATGCATCCCTGAGGGAGGTGATGGGTAGTTTCTCGTCACCTGATTAAAAAGCAGGATAGAAATAGAGCTCAAAGATCAATAGGCTGTAAGGCAGGGAGAAGGTGGCCCGCATCCCTCGGCACACGGCACCTCTCAGTTTTTGGCAGCCAGAGCACCCGGCCCTCCCCAGCCTGGCAGGGCCTGGCAGCACCGGCAGCGAGGAGGGCAGCCTGCAGGCAGGAGGGACGGCAGCGCACACGGGTGCTCGCTTTCCCCTTTGCTGTCCCCTGGCAGGGACGCTGGCTTCAGCAGGGGCAGCACCGCGGAGCTTTGGTGGGAGCCCCCTGCGAACCCCACTGCAGCAATCCCCTCCCGGCTGGGATGGGTGGCTCTTCCAAAATCCCTGCGCTGGCTTTCTGGGATAGCTTCTGCTTTGGAGCTTCTCCCAGATAGCTCCCGTACTTTGGACTCGATATCCCGGGGCGGCAGGATGATGTCCTTGCAGCCGTGGCTTGGAGCCCGTTTCCAGCATCCCAGTGCAGGCGATTCCCTGCTAGGCTGGGTTGCTCCCTTCTCCCGCAGATCCAGCACCCAGTAAGCAGCCTGCTGCCTTCCAGCGGCACGGGACAAGCACAGAAGGATCCACCCAGGACATATGGGAATGGCATCTCCAGCCTTTGGGAGCTCTGCACGTCTTGAGCTCACAAGGACCCCAACTAGGAGAGAGGAGTCCTCAGGTGTCAGGTAGGTGGCGGGGATGCGGCCACCCTCTTTGGGCAGGAGACACAAAACAGATGCCCATGGCTCGGCACCAGCTCCGGGTGCTCGTGGAGGATGCTCACAGCCTTGGGGTGAAGTGCGTGGGTCGGGCACCGTTGTACAGCACCAAGCACCGTCCATCGGTCCGGCTCCTTCCCAGGACAGCAGCTGCTGCAGGTGCAAATTGCAGTCGCCTCCAGGGCAAGGGCTGGAGGGGGTTTGGAGGAGAGAAATGGTCCAGATCCAGGTCCTTGGCATGGTAGGCCCACAGCCGAGCAAGCAACGGGCGCCCCAGACTTCCAGGGCCGCCGTGCATCCCTCGCCAGGGGCCATCACACCATCGCAGCCGTTCGTTTGCTTCCCCTCAGCCCCATCAAGGCACACGCTAACAAGGAGCTCCCAGGAGGGGCAGCGGGCTCTGCCCTGATCGATGTCCTGCTGAAGGAAGGCTCCGCTCCGAAGGATCAACCCGACACCCACCGCCTGCCACTTCACGCCGAGGATGATCTCCCGTGCCGAGGATGGGTGATCCCGGCGCCGCTGCCTCGCTCGCTGGGAAAATTCCCTCTGGTTTCCTGATGGTGTAAGGCTGCTGGACACGTGCATGAGCCCACACCGCTTCTCCTTGCTTCTTAGCACCAAACCTAAAGCCCTGTGTGGTATTTCAGGCCAGAAAATCATTATTTTCTCCCCCTTTCAACCAGCATCCTCGGCTTTGCAGCGATGTCTAGGGCTGAACTTTTATCCGGCAGACAGAGACAGCTTTAATTGTGCCCCCATAAAGCAGCTCAAGCTCTTCCTTTGAGGAGGGTTCACGAGGAAGATGGAAAATAGGCCCTTAATGCCCTAAGAATTTTCCTCTCTTCCCCCAGCCCATCTTCCCTTCCATCAACTTTTAAGCTCATCCAAAAACTGCAGTCCTCTGCTTCTATACATTGATGGCAGGACAGGGAGGCTGCAGCTTTGCCAGCAGCGCAGGATTTCCATTGAGTTATAAGTGGAAGCAAATGGTTTAAAAGGAAATTAAATTTACAGCTCTATAAAAAAATGCATTTTATTGCTTTGCCTGTCACTCAGTAGAGGCAGGGAGATAAAGGAATGCTTTGCATTTGTCTCTTGCCTCGGAGGCCGGAGGCAAAGAGGAGCAAACCACCGATCACGCAACGGCCAGGCGGCCGGATTCGGCCCCGGCTCCGTGCAAGTCAATGGCAAAATCCCGGGAGAGGGATGCTAGGAGGAGATGCTCGCGGGGGGGGCTGTGAAGCAGGGTGCTTCATGCTCTTAAGCGTTGGCTGGATGAAGCCCCCAGTTTGGCTTGGAGGGCACGCCGTGTCCTAAGAGATTGAACCGGATTCCTCCCGAAATCCCAGCTAATGGCGGCACTTTGCGAACGCGCGCACAGCAACACCGAAGGGTTTATTTACAGGGAAACACGTAGCGCCTTTCTAGGGTTTATTAATTAATCTCTTCCCCGTGCCGTTACAGCGCTGACTGGGGAGCTTAGAATAAATGGCAATAAAACAGCTGCGCTGGGCGTCCGCAAAAGCCGGGGCAGTAAATTCTCCAAGAGAAATGGAAGGGAGAGGAAGGGTCGGTGCCTTCTTGTTAACAGCGGAGCTGCACAGGGCTGGCCGAGGAGCCGGGCTCGCCGGCGGGCACGCCCCGGCTCGGCCGCTGGGTCCGTCTGTGCCGGCACCGTGCCGTGTCCAACCGAGCCGGGAAGATGCCGCGGGGCAGAGAAAGGCGAAGTCCAGCGGCGCGTGCGTGCAGGAAGCTCGGCACGGTACGGCCCCTGGTGCGAATCCCCTGGGATTATAGGAGGATCCCTGGCTTGGGTGCGGGAGGAGCGATCGGCGGCTCGGCTGGGCTCGGTTTGCACGGCGGCTGCAGCTTTGGGGTTGCACCTCACCGTCATCCCAGGAACGATCCTTCCCGGAGCTCCCAGCTCTGAGGGGAGCCCAGCGCGGGCCGAGGGATGCTCTGGCTGCCCCCAGCAAGCCCGTGCGAGGTGGGCGAAGGAACTTTGCCTCTTCCAGCACCGCCTGAGCTACAAAGCGACTGTGCGGAGGCTCTTGGCCCTCCGGAGGAAAAACCTCCCCCGGCTCCAGCCCTCCCAGCTGTGTCAATAGAGGAGGAAGAAACAAAAGTGTTCTTTCTTCGCCTGTTGTTTTTGCAGAGGGGGGACAAGCCGATGGCAGTTGCACTGTGACACTGGCTGCTGAGGACAGGCATGTGCTGGGCTCGGCCGAGCTCTCCGCAGCCTTCTGGGAAGCGTTCAACAGCAGGGAGCAACGAGGGGAAACCCGGAGGGCCTGCTTTTATATCTATGTATATATATTGCCTTTTACCCATGACTTTATCGAGAGCAGATCATTAAAGGAAGGAAGGGAAGGGGCTTGCTGGCCTTCCTCTGGAGCGCGGCTCAGACAGGTTTTTCTTCCCCGAGCGGTGTCCTGGCTGTCCCTGGGGGCCGGGGTGGCGGCACATCCCTGGGCTTTGCTGGGACATCTCTCCCTTTGTGGCTGTCCATGCAGCTCGCACCGCGTCCGTGCTGCCGGCTGCATCCAAGCTCCCGGCCGCGCGTTCTCCATCCCCACCTCCGAGTAGCGTCCCTCACAGGCTGTGCGTGCTGCGCAGCCCAGGGGAAGGAGGACTGAGGACATCACGGGGACGAGACCAGGGTCTGGTCAGTCCTCTATGCTCCTCCAGTGCCTTTCCAACGTGCGATCCTGCAGGCAGCTTCTGGAGTCCTTTGCCAGACATGGGTGGCTCTCCGTGTTGGTATCTTGCTAGAGCATCACCCGGCGATGCTGCCGTTCCTCCTATGCTCCCGAGCACACAGAGCTCGGCAGGGCTTCAGAGCAGCAGCTCATCCCTGGAAAGCCTCCTCTGCACCCCCCTGGGCTGCGGATCCGGGAGCCTCCCCATCGGCACGGGTCCGAGGCAAGCCCAGGTGCAGGCAGCGGCGGCCACAGCTGCCGGCTGACCCTCTGCCGCGTTTCCTCCCCGGCGTAGCTCTGCGGCAGCCTCTCCAGACCTGACATCAGCTGTGAAAACAAGAGGAGCCGCCTTCCTGCATGGTGCAGGAGACGTATCCGGCTCCTCCGGCAAAGCCCCTGCCACCGCCGCGGCGTGGGGAGCAGAGGACTCGCGACGTTGGGTGCGTTGGGCACCTCAGCCTTTGCAACTGGAGGATGCCTGGCCCCGTTTGCCGACTGCGAAACATGATATATGCTTCTAGGAGTGAAATGATGACACGTGAGAGTTAAATCGCCGTGCCTGTTCATTTTAAAGGGTCTTGCCTGAGAACGGCTGGGAGGAGACCCCAGCCCTGGTGGGAACACGCAGCTTCCCCCATCTTTCTCCCCAGATCCGCTCCGCTTTCAGAACGCTTTAAAGCTGATATTTGAGTATTATCATCTCACCCTTCCGCAGTGCCGTCAACCTAGAGCTGTCCTGCAGAAGATGCCAGACCCTGCTCGTGTTTTCCACCTCTGTTGGAGCTGCATAGCCCCGGCCAGGCTGCCGACACCAGGGATGTGCTCCGGGTCTCCCCACCCATCCCTCCTGGTGCAGCAGCTGGATAAATCCACCAAAACATCTTGCAGCCTCGGGGCTGGTGAGCATCTCAGGAGGCTTTGCTCCAGCTTAAACCCCAGGGTTGCGGCAACGTCTGTGGGCAAGAGCAGGGGATCAGAGCTGGCTCTGCCCAAAGCGGTGTGTCCCTGCCTGTGTCAGGGTGGGAACAACGGGGTTTTTTTTTTTTCATGGACCCTCATTTTCTTCAGATACAACGGTGGAGTTGGTGGTGGCACTGTTCCTGCTAGGCACTGTGAAATCCCCGATGCAAAGCCAGACTGCTGGCCCTGTACATCCATCATTTTTCCGTACGAAGCCCAACTCGACGCTCAGAGGATGAGTCACGCAGCAAGGAGATAAAGCAAAGTTGAGCAGAGCTATTCTGGTTCACGCCTTGCCTTGAAAAGCAGCAGATTTATGCACAGCGTTTGCAGGGGCAACGCGATATAAATCAGCAGCTCTCCCATGTTGTCTCCATTGCTGTTGCTGGTTCCCACGCATATAGCCATTTTAATCTCTGGGCTGACAAGGAGAAATCATTCCTGGCTGTTCCTGAGGCCAGCCAGTGTGCCTTGGGCAGGAGAAGGAGAGTCCCAGAGAGAGGAGAACGATGTCTGTTGCTCAAAGACAGCATCCTTCATCAAGCAGATACATATTTTGGTGGCTCCTTCCCCAGCTGGATGCTCCAGCCAGGTCTGCCAGCTGCTCTTGACCCAACGGGGCCGTATGTCTGTGGTGGGTCACCGTCAGGGTGCCGAGCCTGGCCCATGCATCAGCGCGGCAGGGATGCTCAGAGGACGCACGAGCGGGGAGCCGGCGTGCCTGGGTTTGCAGGGTGGCTCCTGATGCTCAGCTGGTTGTTGGCAACTGGAGTCAGGGAGAGGAAAACAATACGCAATTGCACTGCAATTAAACAGCCTCCTAATTGTAGCGCTACATACGGCTCTTCCGCTGCTTTCTAAGTTTGGTGGCATAATTACAGCAGCAGAGTAAAGGCAGCATCTGTGTTCCCACCACGCCAAGCCCTGCCTTCCAGGGATTTTGGATTTGACCGTATAAATCCTGGGCTGAAACCCGGCATCCCATGCGAGGGAAAAGTAAGCCCCAAGCTCTACCCGGGCTTGGCCCCGGTGAGGCACAACAGGCAAAGTCCTCGCATCCCCTGCAGCCCCCGCCGTGCTCGGTCGCCCTGTCCTGGGGCAGAGGCAGGCAGCACGTTTTCCTCGTTATAACGTGTTTTTCTGCAAACCAGCTTTAAAAAAAAAAAAAAAAAAAAGAAGTCTTGCTCTGGTCGATCATTGTAAGTCTCAGTTTAGAAGCACGCGGCGAGGAAGATTAAAGGGTGGCGCGGGGGAAGGCAGGCTGGGTGTCAGGATGCTGGGACGTACCGGGAGCGGACGCAGGCGCGAGGGAGTTGTCCTCTTGCCGTGCCTCCATCTCCCCATCTCGGCTCTTTTTCGGGACGACCCGGGACGGTGAAGCCGTCGCCGATCCCGGCGCTGCCTTGTTATTGTAGGGTTGCTTGCGCGGGGTGGTTTGTTTTGGGAGCATCCGCCCAGCATCCCCACGCACACGCGGGGCACCAGCCCTCCCGGGGGGCACGCTGCTGGCCAGCGGGGCGCAGGCAGACTCCCAGACCTATATTTAATTTTTTCTATATTCTTTTTCTAATATATATACGACGGGTTTGAGGAATCCCGTGATAAATGCCACTTTCTGTGTTAAAAGGGGGACGTCTTGGAAGGCAGGGGAGGGAAGCTGAATCGCAGCCTGTGTTTTCAGTTGGAAACGTGTCTTGGGTCCCGAATGTTTTCCATCACACAGGCGGGTTTGTGTGGGTTCACCTGGGCAGGAAGCGGCGGGGTAAAGCGATACCCCACGGGGCGCGGGCGGCCCTTCTCCAACACCCCCTTTCCTTAAATCCGATAGCAGCCGGCGACTGTTAATGAAATAAGCAGCCACTTTACAGCAGCCCTCGCGCCATGTGCGAAAATTATTAGTTGCAACGTTTTGCTGGAAAATGGAGGAAAAGGAGTGGGGCAGATGTGAGATGCATGAAGTTATTTGCTCCGCATGAATATCCCACCCGGCTTTCCCCTGCAGACATGTCCTGCCCGCTCCCAGCAGCGTTAAATCTCCAGGTGAAGGAAAAAAATCCCTCTTGGTCCGTGAATTCACTGTAAAAGTATGCAGGATTTAGTAATATTGCATTAGCACTGTTTCGGTCATTGCTAAATAGCTGAGGGAAATAAATAGTTTCTGGTGTCCAGTGTCTTAGGTATCGTCTGGGATGCTTTCTGCGGAGAGGAAAAACAATCCCGGGATGAGCGTGGCCCGGCAGACGGGGAGTGAGACCCCGACCCCTGCCCTCTCCTACCCGCATCTGCCCGCCACTGCGGTCTGGAGAGAAACCACTAATGAGTGGGTTTCACCCATTTTTCAGAAGTGAGATTTAAAAAAAAATTGTCACTGTTTGGAAGAATTTGGTTTTCCAGCCAGGACATAAAAATACACCTTTTTTTTCCAGACTCCCAGAGGGTCAGGGGGTTGTTCTTTTTTCATTCCTCCTCCAGTGGCTGAAAATGAGGAAAGGAATGAGACGCACGGGAAAGCATGGAGCCCGGTCCCTGGCGATGCTGCCTGCCCCAGGCTCGGGGGCGATGCCCAGATCCCCACCCCATTTCTGTGCTTTCCAGCCACTTTTTGCCTGCAGCATCACCTCACTGCGGGGATTCAGCCCCGGGAGCGGCTCCATCTGCGTTTTCTCTGCGGGCAGGGCAGCAGCATCCTTCCCTCAGAACCGGTCTCCCTGAGACAACGTCTTAAAATCTCCCTGCTCTGCCTGAAAACCATACCCCGAAGCAGAAGGGAAATTCCCAGTCCTCGCTTTGCATCTTGCAAGCACACGCTAAGGAGGGATGTTGTCCCAGACCCGGACCTGGACCAGCAGAGCAGGGATGGGCTTGGACCCCGAGTGCTTTTCCACCTCACGCAGCACCAGCAAAAGGAAAATATTTGCAGCATGCCATGCTTCAGCCCTCTGAAATCTCCTCTGCTGATTTCTTCAGCTGATGGAAGAAAAATACACCGGCGTAAGGAAGGGGATTTTGTCGCTCGGCGTGTCTCTGGAGAAACCATGCCTCCCCAGCCAAGAGAGCCTGGGCTTGTCCGAGGGATGAATATTGGCATCATTCAACCACGCTCGCTCACGGATGGCGCGTGGTGAAAAAACAAAAGAAAAATATGAAAAAGCAGAAGAAATAACACGGAGCCTCTCGGGGGATTTTCTCCACCTTGGTATCGCCTGGCTCGTGCCCTCTCGCTCCATGGCTGGGGCACAGGGATGCGTCCCCGCATCCGCCACCCAGCAGCTGGACCGGAGGGAAGAGCTGCGTGTGCCTGGAAACCCATCGGCAAAACGCTTTTCATTACTCGCCCTTTGAAGTTTTAGGCATGTGCCGGACTCGTGGTCAGCACCTGCAAATAAACCTGACCCGAGCGGCCGCCCATCTTTGACGTTGCGTGGGGCGGGAGGGTCTCCGCGGCCACGGGCTGCCGTCGCCTTCCTGGAGCGGGGCCTGACACCCGACAGGGACGATGGAAATCATGGCTGGATTTTGGTCCAGCTCCTCCTCACCCCACAAGCTGTGGATGCACGGGCGGGGCGTGGAAATCCATCCCACTTTCCTATCGCTGATGCTTTGGACGCGTCCACCTCACGTTGGCAGGCAGAGGAGGACCGAGCTGCTTGCCACCCGGGACGCTGCCCGCTGCTGGCAGCCGTCCGCTGCTCCCCGGCTGGGGCTGCCGGGGCCGTGTAAGCCGCCCGACTGCGACCAGCGTCTTTACGAAGAGGCCAATTGAAGTTTGCCATGAATGTCCCTCTGTTCGCCAGCCTTTTTATAGCTCCGCGCGTTTTTCTTGGCCCCGAGCGTTTCTGCTCCCGTTGAGAACAGAGAGCATCTCTCAGCACCGGCGTCCGCAGCCAGCTGGGGTGGGAGGGGGCTGCACCAGGGCAGCTCATTTTTTGGGGTCCCACTGCCCAAAATGCAGCATTCCTGGCGTGCCTATGCCCTGGCGTGGGCTAGAAGCTTGGCACTGGGGCGGCCAGTGCGTTTTGCAACTTGGACACGACAGAGCTCAGGGACTGTCCTGGTGAGGCGCTGCGGTGATGCTGGAGTCGGAGCATTGAGCCTTCTCCTAAACCCCTGACCCCGTGCTGCCGTTTCCCGTGTGGTACATCCCTCCCACCTCCAAAGAGCTGTGAATCCCGGGGAAACGCTGGGCAAGGCGCTGGGGGTGATGGCAAGCTTGGCTTCAGGCAGCAGCCCCATCCAGATGGAACCAAACCAGGTTGTTGTCCTTGAAAATCACCACAGCCCCGCTCCCACCTCCCGTGGGTGCAGCTCCCCGTGGTGATGCGGTACCCATGGGTGCATCCCAACCTCACGGATGGGAGAGGGAGCCAAAAGAGGGGGACACCCCAAATTTCCTGAGCTGCCTTCCCTGCTCTCTGGGATGTGATTCCCTCCTCGCAGGCGCTCCCTTTCCCCCCCGGCCCACAAGCCGTCTGCTTCCCCTTTGGCATGGGGAGGATGGCAAGGTGCTGATGCACGCCGAGCAATGGGGAAATGCTCTGGAGCAGATATAAACCAAGGGCTGGGCAGCAAGGACCCGCCCCTGGCTGGGTTTTCCGTGGCCGAGCAGAGGACATCAGTTACGGAAGGAATAAATAGGCAGTAAATTAAGGGGATGGTATTAAAATCCTCTCTTGCTGCGGGGGGCTGATGGGGTCCCCGCTCTCCGGCAGCGACGGGGAGGGATGGAGCTGTGTGGGTTTTGCAGCAGCCTCTGCGCCGCAGCTGCAGCTCGCAGGCAGCGGAGGGTGGCTGCACGACGCCAGCTGCGAGCACCGGGGCTCCCACGGGAGGGGACGGAGCCGGCATCGCTCCTGAGAGCGGGGCAGGGATTTCACAGGGACGTGGCCAGCGCGTGCGTGAGCCCAGGGAGGGTGCGCGCCAGTGGCGCCAGCACAGCCGCGTCTGACGTGTTTGGGCAGGCAGAGGGAAGGTGCCCTGGGAGATGGGCAATGCACACCGCCTTTGCAGAGGCCGGTCTGCACGCCCCTGTGGTCCCGCTCGATCTGTGATGTGCCCGTCACTCGGGCGTCTGGGCGTGGGTACGTGATCCCGGCTTGCTGCCCAAAGCCCTCCGAGGCAGCAACACAAGCACCGTGGCTCCTCAGGGCAGGTGGCACCCGGAGCACGTCCACGTAGCCCGGAGCATCCCATCGCTGCTGGAGGTCTGTGTGCCAGGGGACAGGGCCGGGATGGCACCCACGGGTCACCCCAGCCACAACCCCACCAGGGACCAGCCCAATCTGCTTGTCCTGGTGAGAGACATGCCAGCACGGGGCATGTCCCGGCCAGCCCTTGCGTTTAGCTCAACGCCTTACTTGCTTTCCACCAGCCAAGCCAAGCAGTAGGGCTTTTGCCTTGCCCTTGGGGTCAAGGCAAACCCTGCAGCGGACGTGGGCTCGGGTTCTTGTGCAGTCTGCAGGGTGTTTTCCAGCAAAGCCATGCGTGGGACTGCTCCCCCCTGTGCCCTGGGTGTAATGGGATCCGTCCCCCACCAAGCAAGCATTTGTATTTGGAGCATTTTCTGAATGTTTTGCATTTGGGAGATACACGAGGAATGTCTGCTAGGGAGGGCAAACGGCGTGTGAACCGGCGAGGCGCTGGTGCCTGGCCCGGGCTGTGTTTGGGGACCTGAGCGCCTTCTCCGGCGCTGTCCCTGCTCAGGTCCCTCTTCAAGCCCCGCAGCTTTCCTGGTGCAAAAAGGCATTTTTCCGGTGAAAAGAGAAAACACCATTTCTACCAACACCTTCCCGCTGCACGATCCGACAGGGATCGGTGTCCCACGGAGCATCTCCTGGCCTCCACCGCGAGCCCCAAAATTGCAACCAAGCGTTATTTGGGAGAAGGTGCCTGCCGGGCCCACCATCCCCAGCCTTCTCCTCCCTGAACCCCTTGTCCAAAGCTGGCACCGCGCCGGGCGGCTGCTTGCAGACACCTTTGCTTCCCTCTGCAGGAAATCTCCATAAATTGCAAGTTCGCCTCGATGCATCGCGTTATCCCCAGAGCTGGACCCCACCAGGGATGGAGCTGCTGCGGGGGGAAAGCCAAGTTCGTGTCTGCATGGCATGGCCTGCCAGAGCCACTGGCTACTTTTATCTCCATCGCTTGGCTATTATACTTAATCAGGAAGGGGGGGATATTATAATATTTTTTTTTAAATCCACTTTTCTTTTATACAGAGCAAATTATAATCACTTTTAATTGAAAAAAAAGCAGATAATACTCTAAACCAAATTTCTGGGAGAGAATAATTAACAGTGCAATAAATCCCCAAAGGAAACGCTCATTAATCTTGTCTTTCAGAAGCAAATTTCAGAAGAGAGCTTATTTAAAACATTGCTAATAATTATAGGAAAGTTGACAGCTTAAAAGCCCCCCAATCTAGCAGGAGTCTCCTCCTATCCGATCCTGCAGTAACGAGCTCAGGCTGGACAGGAGCATCGCTGCTCTCCGGGCTGGGATGGCTGCCGCGGCCGTCGGGTACCACCAGGGATGCGCGGGACTCCCGGGGATGGCGCCAAGGTGTGTCGCCGGGGATGAGGGGTCTGTGTCACCCGGAACGGGCTTGGGAAGTCATCCCTCCCGCCTGCGCTCGGGGGGAAGCCCGGAGCGGGGTGACAAGAACCAGCTTGGTGGGTGCGCTCAGAGCACCCGTGCTGGGGCTGCTGGCCGGTGCCGTGATGCTCCTCGTGCCGCCCGTGGTCCGTCTAAGCCCCGGCGTGAAATGCCGCTCTGTCCGTCTGCCAACACCCGGCTGCGCGTGGATCTCCGGGGCCGTCGCACCCTTTCAGCCAAAGCAGCGTCGGGGGGAATACCGGGATTTAGCTGCTCCAGCCTCCACCGGGGAGGTGTCGGGTCTGTCAGTCCGTCTGCTGGGGCTCGGCAAGACTGGGGTCACCGGGGATGACTGTCCTCAGCGGGATGAGACCTGCAGGGAAGCGGCCTGCCTCGGTCACTCGCCCACCGATGGGGGGCTCACAGCACCCCCGACGGGTGAGGGCTGGGTTCACGCGCTCGCTGACGCGCATCCCGCCGACCCCAGCTGAAGTCCGTGGCTGCGTTAATTGCAACGAGCCAATTAATTTCACTCGGAGATACGTGCGTGCACGCGCGCGTCTGCCCAAAGGCAAAACCGGCCGAAGGAATGCGGGGCAGATTCTGATCTGCCCTGGGCCGCCCCCGTCCCCCATCCCCGAGCAGCCACTCCGGCAGCCGTGCCGCCGAGCGAAGGGGAGGAGAAGGATGCCAAAAGGACAACGAGCTAAATGAGGCTTGGGTGAAAATACCAGCGATGTGCTCATTGCTCTCGGGTTTCCTGTCCCCGTTTGACCAGGGCTGGGAGCGGGAAGGCAGCTTGGAGCAGACCCAGACTCCGCCGGGAGGAAGGAAACGTGATATTGGCCTGGGAATGGTGTCATTGCCTTTGCTTTTTTTTTTTGCTTTTTTTCTTCCTTTTTCGGGGGTCATGGAAGGCTAGGAGAGAAATGAGGAGCGGGGCCTTACCTTGGGAAAACGGGGCGAGGGGAATACGGTGATGTGGGACAACCGGCGTGCCGCGGTGATGCCGGACACCGGCATGCCGTGGCGATGCCCAAGGGGGTCATTCAGGGCTGGGGACAGTCAAGGTGTTGCCACCGGGCTCCCCTTCCCCCAAATCCATCCTTTATCCACATCCCCGGCGGCGCACAGAACCGTTTCTCCCCTTCTTCCACCAGCTCCTCTTCAGCACCCCATGCACACGGGTGTCGATGGACAAATTTTTGTTAAGTTCAACACAAAAGCGCGCGCGCGAGAGGAAAATCCTCCCTTTTGGCTTATGCAAATTCACTCCGCTTTGATAACGAATCTGCCCAGGTCACGCAGACCTGGGGAGATGGCAAGATTTCATCGCAGCAATATTTAATACCTCTCCAAGGCCCCAGTGAAAGAGAGCACTTAATCCCACACTTAATTTCATTTCTGTGCCTTAAAATACCGAGCGATGCGCTCATCTCGAAGCGAGGGCCTGGGCCCACTCAGGCACGCCGCGGTTCTCCAAATAAGCAGGAGAGCGGCCAAATTTCGGCAAAAAAACCCGAGTACGTGCTGCGGTCCATCCCACTCTGTCCGTGTGCGCCCCGGCTGGATGCGGGCCGGTTGCTGGGGCACCCGTGGGGTGATGTGGGATGCACGGGTCCCCAGAGCCCTTCGCCTCCCCCAGCACCTGGAGGGCCACTGACCTACTTTTATCCTCCCAATCTTCTGCTTTAATCACTCAAAATGGTGTCTAAGGAGTTAATTTTGATTTTTTTTTTAATTATTATTATTATTTTTTTGACGTGCTCCTCTGCCCGTGTGCCACCCTGCCCCAGGCAGGTCCTGCCGTGTCGGGGACCCCAGGGGTTCCTGCGGTCCCCTCCCGCCTGCTCTTCATCATCCGGAGCCATCATCTTCGTTAGGCAGCTGCTCTGTACCTCGCTGCCCCGCGCGCCTTTTATCTGCGTTCTGTTAAATGATCTCAAATATGTGATATGATAAAGACAAACAAACACCCGTTCAATTTAGTTCGCCCTAATGCCAGACTCTACTTTTGCCCAAGTAATTAAGATTAATGCAGTTGATAATTTAGGAAGCATTCTTAAATGTACCCTTCTGGCAGCATCTAACATGTAATTTTACCTTAGAAGATTTATCGGAGCACTTAGGTAACAGATAGTTCCTTAGCAAACAGGAGCATTTAGAAGGAAAATGAAAGATTAATATTTCTGAAATAAATGTCAAAATAAGCCATTCTTTATTATAGCCCTACAAAGATGTTGCTGTCAGGCCCACAGCCCCTCTGCTGATTCCCGGGGGGAGATTAAACTCGCTGCAGTCTCGGGGCTTGGCGAGCAGGAGGTCTCAGATGTCCGATGCCTCTGGTTTTTTAGGGAAGCAGACGCTTTGAAGGGCGCTGCTCGCCCATGCCAAAACACACCAGAACCAGGCTGGCTCCTTGCTCCGGGGGGGGTAGTTTGGGAGTTGACCCTGACCGTGCTCCAACCCGTCGCCGTCCACCCCGGCAGCTCCTGGTGCCGCTCGGCTCATGCCAGGTGCCTTTCCCGCTCCGCGATGGAGGAGAAGCTGAGCTAAACCTAGGGAGAACCTCACCGCTTTCTATCACCGGCTGTCTTATTTCCTTTGGAAAAGACTCAGAGGCTGTGGGCCACGGCTTGGGACGGGAGCGGAGCGAGTGTCCATAGCTGATTGACACCCAGCTCATGTGACCGCCCAGCCAGGGAATTGCAGGATTTGCTCTGCCAGGTCACCCTGATCCATCCGTCCCTTTTCACGCAGACGTTGGATTGGGGTGACCTCCAGCCGGAGCCGAGCCGTATCTCATCTCTTCTCCTCTCCCCGCCACCCCAGCCACCTCCTCTGTGCCGTGTCCCATGGGGCATCCCCGCTGCCAGACGCGCAACCTCCTCTCGCGGCGCCTCCGGATCGGGCAGCGCGACGATTCGGGAGGGACCCCGGGCACGGCGCTGAGACGCCGCCTTGTAACACCCCCACATCTCACGGGGTGCCCGGGGAGCTGCCAGGCTGGCCGTGCCCACCCGGGCACCTGCCCTCCTCCACTATTTTACACTATAAGCTGAGGAAGGATTAGGACCGTTTGCAAAATCTGGATCCCGAGCGAAAGCTGGATTCTCACCAGCTTGGAAATTCAAACCTGTTCAGATCCAGAAAATCAGTTTTGGATCATCGCGAGCAAGAAACAAACTTTCTGAATCACCTTCCAACTTCTCCTTGGGCCAGAAAAATCTGCTGGAAACAATTTCTCGCAGTGCTCCTTGCCCCGCCGCAGCCAGACCAGACCATCCAGGAGTGCCCGTGTGCGCGCTCACCCCCAGCATCTTTCCCAGCCCCTCTCACAAGGTCCTTTTCAAGCTGTCGGGCTCAGCGCCTTCCCGCTGCGGTTTCTGCCCAAGGGATGCTCCAGCCTCCCCTCGGCCTTGCTCAGAAAGAGCCTCTGTCCGTCCCCAAACCTGCGCCTGTGGTCCTGGCAGTGCCCGGGCACCGGGCCAGCACCGGTCCCCGGTCCCAGCCTCCCTCCTCCGGGACAAGCAGGGATCGGGGCTGGCACGGGAGGTGTCACATCCCTCCCGGCGAGATGCTGCCACCCGCTGCGTCCTGCCCGGGCAGGGACCAGACCCTCCATCCTGCTTTTCTCTTTATTTGACCGGGAAATGGGTTAATGTCAGACCAGGGTTCGAGGTGTCTGGATATGACCCACGCACTCTTGGGAAGCAGCAAGCGTGGGTTAACTCCAGGCTGGACCTGGGGCTGGCCAGGAGGTTACAGTGATCCCTTAAAATCCCCCCTTTTTTCCCAAATTTGGAGAAAAAAAAAAAACATCCTGTTCCCAGCTCGCTCCCAAGATGTAATGCGGGCAACTGCTGTTTTGGGAGCCTGGCCTGATCCGGCGCGGTACGGGATGGAGACGGGCGGGAGGTGGGCTGCTCCTCCACCGCCTGCCCGCTCGGGGCTGCCCATCGCGGGGACCGCCACGCCACCACCCCGCTGGGGGACACCGAGGGTCGGGGACGGCGCGGGGGGGACCTGGGCTCATCGCTGGGTGCAGGATGCGGCCTGGCTGGCAGCAGGTTGGCAGCTGCCCTGCGGCTGCTCTCGGCACCTGCCGGAGGCTGGCCGGTGCCCTGAGTGCGCCCGGGGATGTGGTTTGGGCTTTGGCCGTCCTCAGTCTCCCCTTCCTCCTCCTCCTCTTCCTCACACTGGTGAGGCCATTTCCCACTGCTTGGGGCCGTATCCTGACCGCGGTTACCATGAGCCCCTGCGAGGCTCTGGGTCTGCAGGACCCCAGCGGGCAGAGGCGGTGGCTGGGATGCAGGGGATGGAGCTGGGGCGCAGGAAAGGGGGAGGCGGAACCCCGTCTCCATCTGTGCCTCAGTTTCCTCACTCCCACGGCACCCTGTGGCCACGCACCCAGCCAAAGCCACCCGCCCACGGGGACCCGGCGGGGGTGGCCGTGACGGGGCGTTTTGGGGTGGAAACCCCTCCTTTTGGCGGCCGAGCGCTCCCCGCGCGCCGTGGTGCCGGCAGCCAAGCCAAACACAGATTCCTGACATATTTTTCTCTTTCCTTTGCAGCCAAGAAATTCATATTTCATGGGAGGTGAAAGTGAGTCCCGGCAGTAGCTGAGCGGCGGAGGGTGCCAAGGTACGGGCCAGCTGACAGCGCAGGGTTGGATGCTATTTTTGGGAGCCAGACGCTCTCCTCCTCATCCCCGACAGGCTCTGGGGATGCCCCCGGCCCCCCCCCGAGCCCCGGCTGCAGGGATGCTCAGGGACCTCCCCGGCTGCTTTTCTGGCCCCACAGCAGCCCGGCTGCGAGAGGCAGAAAGTTTAAAGAGGCGTCGGGCTTGGAGAAGGGGCCAGTTCACAGGGGGAAAGGATTTTTCGTAGCCCCAGCCAAAGTCGTGCCTGGGTAGGATCGACCCACCTGGGTAGGATTTAAATCCTTTAGGCAGCGGTTAAATGCCCCTTTTGGGGGACAAAAACCCAAAGCGTGTTCAGAGTCACCCCCGGAGCCGGTGAAAGCCCACATAGCCGGGGAGTTTCATTTTGGGACCCCCACGTGCCGCCCACCCATCTCCTGCTCGCCGGCTGCAGCAAAGGGCATTTGCCTGGGTGATGCCACCCAGCTGGCACCTTGATTTTTTT
>VZTL01074116.1:7297-28361 GCA_013400535.1 Scopus umbretta | reverse complement strand
TTTTTTTTTTTTTTTTTTCCTTTCACCCACTCCCACACCCGTCCCTGAGCCGCCGTTGCCGAAACCACAGCGCCTCCGGCTGCGATACCCACCCCGATAACAACAGCCCCGTCCTGGGATGGTTGTTTATTCGCCTTGCAGCAGCAGCCTGCCAGCTCGCCCGTGCCAAACCCCAGCCGGAGCCGGAGCTGCGGGACCCCCACCCTGACCGGAGCCCCTTACCCCCAGCCCCGCACGTCTCCCAGCCCCATCAGGGCTTCGCTGGACCGGGCCCTGTACACGCGAATAGCAAGACCAGTCCCTGCCTTGCTGATCTCCACGGACGATACCAGGAGCAGATAGGCGAGGGGAAGCATTATCGGGCCTGGTTTGCAGATGGAGGGCTGAGTCACCGTGATTAACTGACTCACCCAAGGTCAGGCAAGGGAGAGGCCGAGCCGAGCGCTGAACCCGGCTCTCCCGAGTCCCCCAGCGAGGCCATCCCTCCGCTCCCCGCCACGGGGAAGGAGTTTTTCCTTCTGCCCGGAGCGATGCTCGGCTGAGCCCGGGCAGGGGCTGGGCAGAGGGGCTGAACCTGCCTCTCCGCGGGCAGCGCTGCCGTTTCAGCCCTTTCGGCGTGCTTTGCCTCAGCAGCTGGTGGGGTTTTCTTGTTGGGTGTTTTTTTTTTTTTTTTTTTTTGCTGTTCACCACAACCGTTTTGTTCTCTCACCGCTGTTTCCTCCAGAGCGGGGTTGAAACCCGGGGAGACGCTTCACCTGCTGCTGCCCTGCCTGCGGTGGCGACGTGGAGGTCCCCTTGGTCTCCGTGGTGCGGTCCCCATGCGGTGTCCCAGCTGAGATGCAAAAGCTTTGGCATCCTGCTGGTGGGATTCACAGCTCTTCTCTCTTGGGAAGGAGAGGCTAGCAGGGCTGGGGGCGTTGCGGTCCCCCAGGACATGCGTGCTGGGACAGCCCTGCAGGAAGGCGTGCTAAAGGGATGGAGAAGTGCTAAGGTGCTCGGGGAGCACGAGCAGCCCCGGAGGACCCTCGGCTCTGCCTCTCGGGCATGGCTGGCTCTCGGGGTGCAAGGAGCCGAGCCGCTTGGCTCCGGGTGCCGGAGAGCCAGGGCGGTGAATCACAACCAGTCTGGCATGTTGGGGCTCCTGGCAGGATGGGACCTGCCCCGCAGAGCGGCAGGCTGGGCTCTGCCTTGCCAGCCAGGCTCCTGCCATCGCTGCTCGGCTTGTCCCTGTGTCCCCGAGCCGCAGCGGGGCTGCAGGAGGCTCCGTGCCACCCCCAGCATGGGAGGATGCTCCAGGGATGGCTGAAAGGGCTGCGCACCCAGCAGGGCACGCAATTGCAGGTGGGGATCGCTATCCCTGCAGCCAGGCAGCCTGGAGATAAATATCACGTTTTTTTTAAAGCATAACCTTCCTTTGCCCCCATCCCATCCCTTTCCACCTCCTCTTGCAGGAGCTGAAACATTAAAAATGCAAGAAGCGATGCCAGCGGTGACCCAAAGAGGAGCCTGGTCCCAGGGGCAGGCTAAGGAGCGGGCTGAGAGCCTGAAATGGTCCCTATTTTCATTTTATTTGGGGTTTCCCGTCCCGCAAGGGGCAAACGATGTTTGGGCTGGATCCGTAAACCCTCGGGTGATGGATACAGGCAGCTGCGGGGGGGAATATTGCTTTAACTCAGCACACCCAGCCCTTCTTACTGAACGCCCCATCGGGAGCAGCGCTGGCTGAGCCTCACCGAGAAGCCCCAAATTTCTGCACCGTGCTGCTCCCAGGGCTGCCGTGCCATCCTTGCCCCGCCGCTGGGTTTGCGGACGGTGATGCGCCATGGCCGCAGCCAGCGGGAGGGACCCCCACGCCGGGACGGGAGACCCCCCCCAAGCCCCGGTGTGGGGACTTGGATGAAACCAGATGAAAAATTTTGGATGAAAATTTAGATGGGATTTTCATTTGGATGAAAAATTAGACCGAAGCCCTACTTTACACCTTGCCCTTATCCCCACACGCCATCTATCATTTGCGTGGGATAAATTTGTGCCCATCTCCTGCCCAGGCTCTGCCGCCGCCGCTGGGCATCCCAGCATGGCACATGGATCCCTTTCTTCAGTGGCACAGTCCCGCGTGCCACCGGCTCTGCTTTCCCCACCTCCATCACTCTGCCAGCGCAGGGAGCGCGGTGTTTGTTTCTCCTGGCGCTCCGCACTAATGCACCAGCAAATCCCAGTCCTTGCCATGCAAATCCTGCAGCTTTACGGATACACAAATGAGCCTTTCCTTCACAAAAAAAAAAAAAAGGGCTCCTTCCTGTGGCTGAAAGAGCACGACTGTGATAATGTAGCAAGCGCTGGCCTTGGGTATTTTATCTTGGCAAGGAGCCTCTGCAAATTTGAACAGCAGCAAACAGGCTTTGCAGTTGTGGCTGGAAGCGGCATAAGTGGCGCATTGTTTTGCAAGCAAAACCCTTGCTTGCCAAAGGGCCGCGGGTGAGCTCTGGCCGGCGCACGGAGGGCGAGCGCGTAGGGTCCGGCCGAATCGGCCCGGGATTCGTTTCACGTCGTGGGGTGTGAAATTGCGGAGGAATTTGAGCCCGGCAGCTCGAATCAGAAGGGGGACCCTGGGAAGCCCCCCTGGGCTCTCCCCGCCGCTTTGCCTTCCCCTCCCTGCGAGGGCTCGCAGCATCTTTGCAGAAGGGGCGGCGGGGATGCAGCCGTGCCTCTGCTCTCTCTGTACATACACGATAATATCATTAATGCATATGTGCTGTAGCAGCGTCGCGGAGCGCTGGGCGCTCAGCCCGGCTGCTGCGCGCACGCAAAGCATCAAGCGTGAACTGAGAGATGACCCGTGCGTGCTGCAGAGACCCCGAAGAGGTGCGGGTCACTCCCCTTTTCCTGCAGAAATTCGTATTTTCTGCTCAGATCGCTGCTGGGCAGGAATGGCGAGGCTCTGCAGCACGGGGTGGACCCCGAATGGGGCTGGGACGCTGTAAGAATTACCCCCAGGAGAAGACTAACAAGCTGAATTTCATGCTGCTTTGCAGCCAGGTCGCCCCCTCCCAGCAGTATCATGCCTTTGCCCCCTGTGGCAGACAGTAAAGAGGCGTTTCTAGTGAGGCAGGAGAAAGAAACCCTTTCTGTTTCCAACAGACTTTTAAAAAGAGACTTTTTAAAACAGGGGTTTACTCTTCTTATTAATATAACCTGTGCCTGGGGCTAAAATCCTGGCGGGACCTTTTAAAAGGCTGCGCTTGACTTGTGCTTCATGTCTAATGCCCTCAGGTCCCGTATTGTAAAATCAGCTGGTAAATTCGGGACTTAGTTTTTATTCTTTCACCTACTTAACAGTGTCTAAAATAGCGAGGGCAAGTTGCAGGTGGTGCTGAAGTAAAGGCAGAGGCAGCAGAAGCTCAAGCCCTTTCTCCGGGGATTTCGGAGCAACGGTTTGGTGGAGGAGCAGCAAGGTCGAAGGGATGTGCTGGGGGGAATCGCGGTGGAGGAAAAGCCTTTTGCTGCGCCCCCCAACCTCGCCGTCCCTCCGGCCGCAGGAGCTGGGACACAGGGACATGGGGACATGGGGACACAGGGACAGAGAGCCCTTCCCAGGACGCCTCTCCCAGCCCGGCCCGACAGCCCTTCCCGCTAATCCGTAGGTGGAGCTCTTCTGTCATCTTTTTCTGCTCGTGTTGCTAAGTAGTACCCAGAAAGAGCTTCCCCGAGAGGGAAAAAAGTGCCTCCCTCAGCAGCTTTTGCCAAAGGTGAAATGCTCCGAGCATCCTTTGAAGAGCCAAAGCTGGGGGGCTTCGCCCCGGGGCTGCTCGAGGGGGTCGCGCTGCCCCGTCCTCCGTTCCCCCTCCCCGCCGCAGCGCCAAGAAAAGGGGCCAAAATATCTCCCCTCCCCGGCTGACGGCCACTCTTTTCTCTCTTTTCTCCTCTCCAGATCTGAAACGATGCGGCAGAGCCCCACCGGCGCTCGGGACCCCGCGCCGCCCCGGCCCCGGGGAGCTGCTGCCCCTCTCACCGCCCCGGTGCCCATCAGCGGAGGACCAGGCCCGTGACAGAGGGACGGCAGCTCGTAGCGGGACGGAAAAACGGGGCTTTCTAGCCTTTCCCCCCACCTCGGTATCATGACTGGAGAGACCCAGCATGTTTACGCCATCAGCAATACTGAGGCCGGCCCCAAAGACCCCGACAAGGACTTTGGCTTTGAAGGCTGCGGGGAGAAGGATGGGAGAGCGCTCGGCGGGGAGGGCACGTCCCCCTTCCCCAGCCCCAAGGACAAGGAGCCCCACAGCCAGCGGGAAGCCGTGATCCGGCCGCAGCAAGTGGGAAAGATCGACTTCAAATCCCTCCACCGCAAACCCAAGTTTGGCAACGACGGCGCTTGGGGAGAGGTCAAGGGCAGCCCCCAGTCCCCCCCAGGGAAGGGTCGAGCCCGCGAGCGCAGCCGGCGCTCAGGGAAGGGTGAGCGGGGCCACCATCAGCTTTACCGGCTCAGCATCGCCGGCACCCGGCCGAACCCCACCATCGGCATCGCCTACCCCCAGCAGAAGGTGACCCCCCCGAAGAAGCCAGAGGAGAATCGCGGCCCCGTGGCCGGCAGCTACCGCTTCCACGTGCCCAGCATCCCCCAGCGCGAGGCCGAGCTCTGGCAAGAAGACCTCGGCTTCGGCCGCTGCTTCCCCGATGCCGCCACCGGCCGTACCTCCGCCAACTATACCTCACAGCCTGCTCCCCACCACGGCCCCAAAGGGCAGCCCCCCGCCGCCGGCATCCCCTTCAAGAGCCCCGGCACCAATGGGCAGCTACATTATTTAGAGTTTCAGGCGAACGGGGCCGACTCCTGGCCTTCCCCGGAGAAGAGCTTTGCCGGTGCTAGCTACGGGGTCTCGGTGCAGAAGCCCAGCTCTTTCCCCGAAGGCGGCAAAGCCGGCGCCCACGGTCTGGGAGCTTTGCCATGCCAGTACCCCTTCCAGCTGCTGCACGACTCGGGGAAGGAGCCGTACCGCAGCGATGCGGGGAGCCAGGAGTACCTGGACATGGGGCTTGCTGCCAGCCAGCTGGCTCACGGCGCCTTCGCCTTCCACTTGTCCTCCAGAGAGTGGCAAGAGGAGGCGCTGAGCGGCGGCTCCTATGAGAACGTGTCCCCCGAGGGCAGGCTGTACGGCTTGCCCGCCCCGCCACCGCCACCGCTGCCACCGTTCCTGCACCCGCCGCCGCCGCCGCCGCCGCCGGCCCCGCACCACGGCCCGCTGCCGTGCTGCAAGGGCAGGAGCGAGCATCCCGCCGACCCCAATGGTGCTCTCTCGTTGTCTGGTGCTATCGACCAAAACCCAAGCACTTTCCAAGAAAACCAAGCTGTTTTTCCGTCTAGTTTACACTCGCCTAGTATGCCAAAGCCAGTCGGTAAGAGGCAAGCCTCAGCGAAAGACAGTGTCCCCAGCCCGCGGCTGCTGGTCCAGAGCAGCCCTCTGAGAAGGAACATGCCACCAAACTCTCTCTCCCAAGTGCACTTTCAGAGCAAAGCCTATTGCAGTTCCCCCGCGGGCAGCACCAGCACAGGATCCGTGCCTTTTGAGACAAGCATTCCCACTACGGCACCCGCCCACCCCAGGCTTGTGCAAGCTTGGGAAGGTGCCACTAAGGCGTTTTCTCCCATGGATCAGAATTCAGCACCTTATTCAAACCCTGTTGGAAACCAGTTCTCATTTGAGTGCCAGTCTGGCCCCGAGCAGAGGCAGCACAGGCAGAAAAATGCCAGGATGCCTTGGCAGCAAATACACCTCGCTTCTGCAATGCCCGGTCAAAACAGGCTAGAGCTGTCGAGACAGATCACCAGCCAGAAGCTCCCCTTCCCCTTGGGCACGTCGGAGTGGCAGGGGAACGGGAAAGCCCAGAAAGGGCCCCCTGTAAGTAACTCTCCGGGATATCATGGCAAAAAACTCTTGTCGGGAGAGAGCCTCGGGGTCCAGAGGGGAGACCCCAACTCGACGGGTGCTTTCTCTTTCGAAAGTGGGAAGGAGCCGGGGTCTCCCGCCTGCGATTCAAGAAGCAAAGCCCTCTTCTACAGCATGGGTCAAGCAGGTCCTCCTCCTCCCGCAAGGAGCTCGTCGGGCTCAGCGCTGGTCCTGCCGCCATCAGCCTTGGTGGCTGCCTCGCCTTGCGAGTCCCCGCTGCCGTCCCCTGTCCCCAACCCCACCTGCGGCAGCACCTGCTCATCGCTCTCCCCCATGTCCAGCAGCCCGCTCAACCCCGGCTTTGAAGACAGCCAGATGTCCGGAGCGCTGACCCCCTCTCCCTTCTTCCAGCATCCCTGCCATCCCAAGGACAGCAACAAAACCTTCCACCCCTCCGATGTCCTGAGCTCAGGCTCGCTTCATTACCACCCCCTGGACTCCATCAAGGCCTTCCACTTCCCTCCTGATGCCCTCAAAGATGACAACCTCCTGAAATGCGCCCCAGCAAGCCCCTTCCACAAGCCCAGCATGGAGGTGACCAAAGGATGCTCGGATGGGCTGGATGGGGAGCAGCCTCCACCGCCATACTCCTCCCATCACTTGCTGGCCAGCTCGCTCAGCAGCGCCAGCCTGGACCAGCTGGACGTGCTCCTGACCTGCAAGCAGTGCGACCAGAACTACAGCAACCTCTCCTCGTTCCTGCAGCACCGCCAGTTCTGCGCCTCCCACCCCGCTCCCCAGGGAGAGGGCAAGGATGCTCCCCGGGCAGCCGAGGGGCGGAAAGCACTCCCCCCAGAGCCCTCCAAGCCCCCCAGCCTGGGCCTCTCTCCGGACCCCCAGGCGCATTTGTTGGTGTTAAACAAGAGCGATGACTTCTTGCTGGATGGGGAAAGCAAAAACGAGGGCAAGGAAGATGCTCTGAAGGGCAGCCTCTTCAACGGCCTCACCACCATCTCCCTGCCGCTCACCGCCTCGGACCTGGACATCGACGACGCCAAGCTGGACAGCCTGATCACCGAAGCCCTCAATGGCCTGGGGTACCAGTCAGATAACCCAGAGATCGACAGCAGCTTCATAGACGTGTTTGCTGACGAGGAGCTGACAGGCATGAAGGCAGCCAGCGGTGGGGTGTCCCACAAGGCGAAGGAAGCCCTGGCTTCAGAGAGCAAATCAAAGCAGGCAGCAGCGGAGGAGAAGGCAGCAGGCCAGCCCAAGGCCAGCGGTTTGTATGAGGACAGCCACCCGGGTGGGGAGCAGGTGAAGAGAGGGGCAGGAAAGCAGCACCTTCACAAGGAGAAGGTGGCACGGAGGTTGGCAGCCCAGGAGCCGGATCCTGGGGCAGTGGGAGCAGAGAGGACGGCCAGGCTGCGGGCGGGCAGGAAGAACAGCATCCCAGCAGCCACCATCTTCTCCAAGTCCACCTCCAGCCAAAAACATCCCAGGAAGCTCAGCCAGGAACCTCCAACGAAGAGCGAAGTGGGGCTGGGTGTTGCCACCAAGAGCTCCAAGCCACCCCAGTTCTCCACGAAGGACATGAAGAAGCGGAAGCCCCAAAGCGGGACATGGAGCAAGGAGCTCATTCACAAGATCGTGCAGCAGAAGAACAAGCTCCACAAACTGCAGGTGAAGAGCAGCAAGCAGGCACAGTTCCCCCCGGTCACCGAGAGGCTGGTTCCAGCCGCCAAGGAGGGCAGGTTTCGGGAGTACGACTACGTCTCCGACTCAGATGATGATGGGGCAGAGCGCAGCAAGCTCCAGGAGAGGAAGAAGCATGGCACGGGATTCATCAGGAGGACCAAGTACAGCTTTAGCAAGAAGCGCCCAGGGAGAAATGAGAGAGCCAAAGAGAAAGACCCAGCCTGGAACTACAGCCGGAAAAGAGACAGTCAGAAAAGGGAGGCACAGGAGCACAGGGGGGTCCCGATCCAGGAGGAGGCCAAGAAAGAGGGTTGTGCTGCCAGAGTCCGAAGACGGAGCAGCCAGTCGTCTACTGGCAACAGCCACAGCGGAAACGTGCCTGGCGAGACGGGCATCAGCCCGCCGTGCAGTGATGGGGCCGGCTCGGGCAGCGAGAAGAGAGGCACACAGAGGAGGAGGCGCTCAGGCAGCCCGGCGCATGCGCCAAGGACTCCTCTCAGCCTTCTCGAGGACAGGAGCCCAAAGGAGAGCCAGAAGAGCAAAGAGGACTTTTCCAGGGGGAGCAGGCGGTTTGGCTCAGCCAAACCTTTGCTAGCAGGCTCCGGGACACGTCCGAATACTGAACCAGACGTTGCTGCAATGGACTGTGCAAAGGAGGAGCTGTTACCACAGCCCCAGGAAAGGCAGCTGCCCAGCACGGCCACCTCGGGCAAGAGCCCCGTTGGGCTTTCCTGTAAGCAGGGGGCAGAAGAGCCCAAAAGAGCAGCAAAGCACACAGGTGAGGCAGGAGAAGCCACGCTGCAGGCTCAGGACTCACCCGAGCTGACCATAGTCAACCAGAGGCATCAGTTTGCCCCTTTCATGAGCAATGGGCTGAAGTACCATGCAGAAGAGCTAATTGCTCCATCCCACGGCGGTAACGAAGCTAGTCCTGGCAATGTGAGTGCCGCCTACTCGGAAGCGGGCACCAAATACTTGAAGGCACATGGGCTCTGTGACGGTCGGAAGGACTATCCCATGCCGGTTGCCCCGTATGAGGGGGATGCAGTGGGGATGATGCTCACTGCCAAGGCACCCGATCCATATGTCGGCAGCGACAACGCATTTTTCGATGCCAAAGGCCTTCCCGGTGACTACGATGACAACCTCTTCTCAAAGCCCCCAACCTTGGGCTCCTCACACATGGATGACATGTACTTATGCCGGGATGACATCAACGCCAGCTCCTTCGAGCAGAAGCATGCCAGCATCTCCCCCTACACCACAGAAACACCGCAGGGCAAGGTCTCCTCCCCTCTCAGCTTCGATTCCTCTTCAATATTTGGAGAGCTTCCCGTCACTGAGTTTGATCCACCACTGTACGAGGGCGTTGCTGCGAGCAAGGACAGTTATGTGACAACATTTGCCTGCCCCGACAATCCCCCCAGCAAGCCGCTGCCGTTTGAGCAAGCATATCCGCCGTTCATGCCGGAGAAAGACTGGTCCCTCATGGAGGAGGTGGCTCCAATGCTGCCAGAAGACATGACTCAGTTCCACAGCCTTTCAGTGGAGAAGCCACTAGCCAAGAAATTCCCCGAGGAAGGACCTGTCCCCACCAGCCAACTTTCTCTCACACTGCCGGACAGGATAACGGATTATAATGTGGCTTTTATGAACAACATATCAGACGATGAGCTGGAGATCAAGCGACTAGTCACAGAGCTGGAAAGTCAACTGCAAACCAGCAAGCTGGATAACGAGGGGTCCGTTGCCCTTCAGAAACCCGAGCAACACGTCGCTGCCCGTCTGCGAGGACAGGCGGCTGAGCAGTTCCCGCCGCTGCCGGTCGAGCAAGGGACGGGCCAGCAGAAAGGACTGTTTTTGGCAGATGAGCTGGGCAGTTCAAGCCTCTGCGTCGGGGAGAGGCTGGAGGGCGAGAAGCCGGCCGTCGCGAGCACCCGTGGGGACTATGAGAGACCCAGGGAGCCCTGGCCCTGCCCGGTGGAGCTGAGCTCGCTGGAGGAAGGAATGTGCACACCAGCCCCGCTCGCCGCCGACCGTTTCTGCTCCAAAGACAGCGGCGAGCAGCTCCAGGGAGCTGCAGCTGCCGAGGAGAGTGACCCTGGAACGGTGGAAAACGGGTCCTCCAAAAGTCTACCCGGCTCGGGCACGCCAGACCAAACAGGGGCTCCCGTCTACACAGACCCTGTGACAGCAAGCCCCCCTGTTGTCACCGTGTTCCCCAAGACCCTGGAGGCAGCAGAAGTGACCAAAGATCCCCTGCCATCCCTGTCATGCCAGTGCAGTGCCGAGAGCTTCCCTGTGCAGGGGAAAGCAGATGAAAGTTTCACTGATGCTGCAGAGCTGGAGAAGTTCGATGCCCATCTTCCAAACGGTAAACCAGAATTTGGCTTTCAGCAAGGTCCCACGCCAGCCTTGGATCTCACCTTTTCGCCTCACATCAAAGAGGTCCCAGATACAGAAGAAAGACCCTTAAGCAGGCCCGAGCCACCCGAAATGGTGAAAAGCGCCACGGACTTCAAAGGGGATGGTGGTGGGTCCGTGTCGATGGAAGAAATGGAGGAGAGGAAGAGCCCCACCACCTATCCAGCCCCTGGACCCAGCGACAAAGCCAGCAAGCAAAAAGTGCTGCTGTTCGATATGCTGAGTCTGCCCAAGGGGGGTGACTGTGGCTCCCAGAAGATGTTGGCATCCCAGGAGACAGCTGCCAACCCTCTGCAGCAGCTCCAGCTCTTCGTTGCCCGAACAGTGAAGAGCAATGAAGAGGAGTTGTTGATGCCGTGCTTCCCCATGCTGCTTGTTCCTAGCCACCCCTCTGCCAGCGCCCGCGTCCAGCCGGAGCAGAAAGAGGAGAGTTGTGGTGCCTTGGACGGGGAAAATCGGACATACTGCCCTGCCCAAGGGGAGGGGAACGTCCCCACTGGAGGCGACGTGGAAAATATTGCTGCCCCAGCGAAAGAGGCTGTGCTTGCCTCTGGTGGATGCAAGCAGCTGGAGTCATTTGGTGCGATGGGCTCTTACCGTGCAAAACAAGCCACGTGTGCGAAGCCAGAGCTGCAAAATAATGTAACAGAGCTGCAGCACTTAGCAAATGAACATGCAGAGCCAAATGACATTAATATCTGTGCAGATGGTGTTTCCCGAGAGCATAATGACCTCTCGGCGCTCAAAACCACAGCAGTGACCCCACTGCCAGAGCAAGGAAAGAAAGCTGATCGGCTCATGGAGGAGCAGGAGCAAGATAAAAACAAAGCGACCTTGGCATTTAAAAAACATGAGCAATCCCATTTAAGCCGTAGTTTGCTCGAGAAAGAAACACTGGGCAGTGCAGCCGCAGAGAAGCTGGAAAGGACTCAGGTGGGGCAGGGGGCACAGCCCCTGTGCAGTGCTTCCACGAGTCCCACCACCCTCCCTGGTCCCTCCAAGGATCTCCACCAGGAACACCACTTGGTGCTGGAGACACAAGCCAGCACAGTCAGTGCAACGGTTCCCCGAGAAGGAAATGGCAAGAAGTCATCCCTCCATGGCTGTCACTACGCGGGTGAACCTCCGGCCAGCATGCCCTTGCCGACCGATTTTTCTCACCCCAAATGCTCGCAAAGCAGTGGGGCTGAGGGAGGAGAGGTCCCCAGCTTTGGCACTCAGCTCTTGGATGAGAATAAATACGGCACGTCCCTGCTTAATGCATCTAGCTCATCCGTCACAAAAAGGTGTCCTCCTGAGGCCAGCGGCCATCACGTCCGTCACCCCACTGTGGGCCCAATAGAGCAAGGGGCATGGAAAATGGTAACCACCTTTCCTCCCTCGCTGCATCACAGCGGGGCCATGCCGATGGAGGCAGTCAAGGACGGTCACCACCACCTCGCCGATGGCAGTTTGGGTAACTATGGGCCACCTGAAAGAGAAGGGACAGCGAGACCCTGTGCTCTGCTGCACGCTGATGGCCTGGTGGGCTCTGCCTTGGAGATGAACGGTCCCCAGAACCCACATGGGAAGGACTGCTCTCTTCCCTGCTCGCCATCTTTGAACCAAGAGGGTGTTGGGAAAGAGGTACCTGAAAGGGCCAGTGCTGTGCTGTCAAGCTCTCATTTTCAAGAAAACCAAGCACGCACAATCACAGATATGGTCATTAACTCTATTCCTCCTGAAATCCAAGATTACCCAACCCAGCCTACAACAGATCTTCTGCCGCTCAGAAAAAGAGAGGTAAACCTGAATCAAGAGAACAAGCTTGAAAGCTGCTCTGACGATGGAAATAAGCGTCAAAATGAATCAGAAGCTTTGTCCAATGGTCTTGTTGTTCAGCAGGTGCCAGCTGCTGTCAGTAGAGGTCTTACAAGGAGTGGAGATCTTGATTCTGCTGAATTAAATGGCCACGAGTTTTCAGAGGCAGCAGAGGTGAGACTTGGTCTTTCCAAAACCACAGAGAGTGGAGGAAAGAGTTTGAAAGGGGAGAAAACCAAAAGCCACGGGGCTGGAGAAGCTGGGAGTTGTGTGTTAAACGGTATGGGCCAAGGAGAGGGCAACATGCCTAACAGTGCTCCAAACCCTTCCCAAAGTGAACTTCGCAAAGAGAAGAATCCAAATGGGCTCCCGGTGACCTGCGACATTTGTTCAGCCACTTTCCGGTCCAAGCCTGGCCTGACCAGGCACAAAGCTGTCAAGCACCAGGTGAAGAACGGTGGCGTACCACAGCCCAGCAAGACTCCCACATCCACTTTGATTCCTGCACACAAGACATCAAAAGCAGCCCAAAAGGTGCCCCGGAGGAGCCTGAAGACATCGGTCAAAGACAAAACCTGCAGCTCACAGATGCCGACCACCAACGTTGAAGACATCCCCAAGAAAATATGCCCAGACCTGGAGAAAGAGCCCAGTGCGCAGATGCAAGAAGTGGTCAGCAGAGTGCTCAGTGACCTCAGCGTGATCTCCTTCGAGATGTCCCAGGAGCTGCACTGCACACGTGTTCTGCAGAGAGAGATGAAGGCAAAGGGACCGCGCTCAGAGACGAGGGGAGCAGGCCAGGCGGCAGCAGGGAAGCTGGACTCAGGACGGCAAGCCAGGAGAGGAGAAAAGGGCAGAAGGAGCCAAAGCAAAGATCCCGGAGAGGTGAACGGCAATTCTGAAAAGAAGCTAAACAGGAAAGTGAGACGGAGGAAAACAAAGGTATTTCCCAGAAGAAGTGAGCCCGATGGTCCACGTGAGCTGGAGAAGAATGCAGATCCTCCCCCTGCTGTCCTCAGCTCCAGTCTGCCCAGGATCATGGGGGGCCTGCATGAGCCAGGTGGTTGCATCTCCACAGAGGGGCAAAATAGGTCCAACTCAACCCAGCACTCTCAAAAAGATAAACAGTCCCCTTGTGCAGCTGAGCTTGCAGAGGACCTGGGTGACAGGATGGTGTCTTCAAAGGAGATGGTCAGCAAGGAGTCAGCAACAGGCACAGTCACGTGTCCTGGGGAGATGGAAGATCCAAATGGAGTGGAAGACATGCAGGCTTGCAAAAAATGGGTTGGCAGGTTTGTAAAGCACGTGGAGAAGGGATTGGGCAAGGTAGGCAAAGAGCAGCATCGTGGTGCTGATGGCACAGAGGAGATGGACGCTGAGACAGGAGACAGTCCTGCAGCAGGCAGCGGCACTGGGAACCAGAGCGGTGCCCTGCAGGGTCCCTCAGCTCCTGCTGAAGAGGGTCTGCCGCTGGAGACGTGTGATTCAGAAACTACCCAAAAGGCTCCTGGGCAAGGCGCTCTGCAGGCCGCACCGGGGACCAGCCCTCCTCCTGCGGAGCCAAAGCGATGGGCGAAGGCAGACATGCCACTGGGCAGAGAGCACTGCATGGAGAGCGCGGCCGTCTCGGACCTCCAGAGCTTGTTTGATGATGACTCCACGTTCTCCCAGCTGTTCCCCCGTGATGACCAGTTCATCCGGAGAAAATGCACACGGGTGTATGGGAAGCGTAGCAAGAAACCCAAGCCTGTCACCGAGGTAGACCTCCGGCCAGCAGGTCCCATTGATCTCTTCACGATCCGGTTATCTTCTGACCTTAGCAAAACCAGCTCTTTCTGTGTCACCAGGGAGGACACTTGCGAATACGAAACCATCTCTGTCGATGACGCCTTAATGCTAAACATGTGTCACGGCAGCAAGGCAAAAAGCGGAGATGCTGCTCCCAGCGGATCTCAAAGCATCGCGCCAAGGTCAGATTGTGAGAAGACCAACCAAGGGAGGGAGGACATTGACCTGGAAGACAACATGCTAACCTTCTTGTGCCAAAACAGCCAAGTGGACAATGTCCCCAGCTTGAACATCTGGGGGAGTCTGGAGAAGGAGGGAGAAAGCCTCTCTGCTGAGGACATGTTTGAGCCTCTGATGGACTTTGAGGATGAGCACTCGCTCAGGGAAGCGGGCTCCGAGCCCCCCGACCTGGCAGAGGAGCCCTACAATGGCAAGGCTGACGAAGATTCAGACTCTCCCGAATTTCATACCATTGACATCGAGATGCTGAACGCAAAGCTGAAAATGAGAGACATGTGCTTCTTTGGCCCCTGCGAAAATCTTCCTGGCCATGGGGAGGACAATGCTGTGAGTTTCAAGTCGAAGCCGGGCCAGCACAGCAAGCAGAGAAGTAAGCTAGAAGATGGGAAGCTGGGGAAAAATCGCAGTGAGATAACCGTCAAGGCCAAAGACAAGCAGTACAAATGCAAAGTCTGCTTCCAGTGGTTCCTGACGTTAGGGGAGCTGGACTTCCATAAGCTCTCCCATAACCCTTCCCCGCCGCCTACCTGCTACATGTGCGTCCAGCGCAAATTCAGCTCCCGGGAGCAGCTGAGGGACCATCTGAAGGAGAAGCATGCCAAAAACAAAGCCGGTCTGTGGGCTTGTGGGATGTGCCTGAAGGAGATCTCCGATGTCTGGATGTACAATGAGCATCTCCGGGAGCACGCCACCCAATTCGCTCGCAAGGGGCAAGCGCAGAAGTCTGTGATGGGCCTGCCAGCCTGCTTCGGTGAGGACAATGCCGCTGTCACCCACTTCCTCAACACCATCATGTATCAGAAGCCCAGCAGGTCCTCCCAGCACGCCGACCCCAGCAGCAAGCATGCGGTTAGCAGGGAGAGCAAGAGCCCCAAGGAGCTGCCCCTCGAGCAGGAGGCCAAGGCGATGAAAGACCCCTTGGAAAGCAACATCAAGGTGAAGCCACCTGCACCCAGCTCCTCTAAAGCATCCGCCAGTCCGTCTCCAGAGCACATGGCAAAAAGCGAAGGCACCCCAAAATCTGTCCCCATGCACCCAGACTGCAAGGATCCTTCCAGGGACTGTCATCACTGTGGCAAACAGTTTCCCAAACCCTTCAAGCTCCAGCGGCACTTAGTCGTGCACAGTTTACAGAAGATTTACTTGTGCCACAAGTGTCCAATGTTCTACCAGGAGACCAAAGAGCTTCAAAAGCACCTCAGCCAGGAGCACGGGATAGTAGAGGAGCAGGAGATCAAACACACCACCTTGTACGCCTGCGAGCTCTGCGCAGATGTCATGCACGTCATCAAGAAGTCCTTTGTCTGCAGCATGTGCAATTACACCTTCTCCAAGAAAGAGCAGTACGACCGGCACATGGAGAAGCACCTGGTGGGAAGCAACAAGACTTTCAAATTCAGAGGGGTCATGAGGCCTGGCGTTGCCTCCAGAGAGGGCAGGGAGAAGGTGAAAGAGGATGGCTCTCTCCAGGAGGGCATGCCGCCAAGCAAGAAGAGGAAGGTTGCTTACCACGGCAGCTCACTCCCACGCAGCTCACCGGTCCACCCGGACCACACCAGTGACCTTCAGCTGGTAGAAGCTGCAAGCCCCAGCCTGCAGGCTCCCACTGACTCCTTCCCTACAGCACCCAGTGACCCAGCAGCACCTCCGCCCCAACCCTCCGTGAAAACAGAAGACCTGGTGGGTGACTTCTCCGACCTTTTGGCGGAGATGGAGAAATCCCAGTTTGACACCCTGCCTCCACCACCCTGTCTCTCCCCATCTTTGCCACAGGCTGCAGCGAGCAGTCCAGAGCTCGGCCATATCGCCGTCCTGTCTATCGAGGAGCTGGAGAAAGGAGCGTTTGATGGGAAACCACTTCCTTTCCTGGACTCGCCCGAGTTTGCCATTGACCTTACTGGGTTGGCTTGTAACCAGGCCACAGACCAAAAGCTCTCTCCTCCACACCTGACTGAGAAACACGGCTATGCCGATGCCCATAAAAGAATAAGCGTAGGCAACAAAGACAAATATACGGCAGATGCCCTGGAAAATCCCAGTATAGCCACCGACGCCATGGATGGGATCCCATTTTTCCAGCTTGCCAAGAAGGTCTCGGAGCTTCCTTCCCCACAGAGAGAGGCTCCACCAGACAAGGAGACCCACAGGTGGGACAACCCCGGTGCCAGTGACGCCTCCTCTTGGGAAGGTGCATCGAAGGCCACGTCTCCCGACGCTGCCCACCACCCCCTTCCCCTGAAGGACAAAACGGCATCGCCCACGCTGAACAGGGCTGCCAAAGATTCAACCCTGCAGAAGAAGACCACCGGTAACCAGCCTGGCAGTGAGGCTGCTCCTGGCGCAGGCAGCCCCGGCGGCAGCACTGAGGAGGGTCAGCAGTCCATCTCAGGGAAGGACAAAGCCATGCCCGAGGCTAAGGACAGCAGCACTAACGCCAAGGACCAAGGTGGCAACCCAAGCAAATCCACCGGCCACCAGCCCAGAGGCGAGGCGGCCAGCAATGCCGTGAGACACGGCCACCTGGAGCCGAGCAAAGCTGCCAGCAAGCTTCACCCCAAGAGACGGAAAGAGCACAAATCCTTGAGCCACCGGAGCAGCTCCGGCTCCCGGGAGAACATGGAGGGAGATGGGAAAAAGAAAAAAGCCCGGACTCTGTGCCCAGGGAGGAGCGAGAGCGCCGGTGAGCTCAAACGAGCCGGCTGGAGCAACACCGAAGCTTCTGCCCTCTCCCCCAGGAGGAGGGAGACACACTGCAACAAACTGGTACCCAAGCCCAAAACGGGCACCCAACTGAAGAAGGTGGTCCTGGACACTTACAACCAGAAGAAGGGGGAGCTCCGTCACGCCAACGGGGACTTGAAACGCAGGAAGGCCATTCTGGGGAAGAGCCTCCACCAAGTGTTGGCCAAGGGGCCGGCGCCGTCCCCACGTGGCTCCTTGCACAGCCCGCACGCCGCTCGGGGTGCCAAGCCGGCCGGCTCGGCCAGCTACCGCACCGCCGAGTCCCAGAACAACCTGCTAAGCCAACTCTTTGGGCAAAAATTAACTAGCTTTAAAATTCCTTTAAGAAGAGATACTTCAGAATAATTTATGGAAGTGACTTATGGTGATCCTCAGCTGCTTTCATGGCGTTTGCAAGGGAAAAATTATCAAAGCATTAAATTCGTTTGTGTAGCATGATTTCTCTGTCTAGCTTAAATGAACTTGCACTGCAGCCTCTGTGAAATAGTTTGCTTTGTGTCTACTAATCTACTTTAATTCACCTGATTTATCATGCAAATGCTAGAACTTTGATGTTGCTGATGATTTTCATGAACTGAAATTGTAATCGCTTTGGGCAGACTGAATCGTCGAGAGCAATTGCTTTATTGCAGAAGTGCTGAGGTTATAAGGATACTTGCAAATCTCAGACCCTTTTGAGACTGTGTCTGTGTTATCTTTGTACAAAGTACTTGAAGAGATGAACTTCATTCCGTAGACGTCTTATTCATAAGGTGCAGTACACTGTAGAAAGCAAATTTTTTTTTTGAAGATTTTGCACAAATAATCCCGTACAATTCATTTAATTGGGAGCTGGCCTAAGAGATGATACAATTAAAAAAAAAAAAAAATTAAATTAAGAATCAGGTGTCCTATATTTTGACAGCCATCCCTAGGAATTTGTTTCTACATCGTCAAGAGAATAACGAACCGGCTCTGGGGCTGCCGGGGCTGTCGGAGCCCTGCAGAGGATGCTGCCACTCTTTGACCACTGTAGACGATGTAACCGGAGGAGAGCCGCCACCGCGAGCAAACTGCACCTTGACACTTGTGACAAACTCTGATTTTTTAAGGTTTTTGTGTGTGTGTGTGTGTGTGCGCGCGTGCACGCGTGTTTTCTTTTTGTTTGCGGAGGGTTTTGTTGGGGGGGTTTTTTTGCGCAATGACAAAACTGTGCCAATTTACCGCACCGAACCGGTACTGTCCAAGTGCCCTCAACGGTATCACTTCTAAACTATCTTACTGTATTGAGTTAGTGGCTATATAGGTATCCGCTTTTTACTATGCAGTTACTGGTGCTATTCTTCTTTTGTAATGTGAATACAGACTTCCTTGATTGAAAAATAAAAGGGAACCTTTAGGAAGTAGCCGTTACCTGTAAAAGAAAACGAAGCAGGAACATTTGTTTTTTAAAAAAAATCCAACTTTAAGGGAAAAAATCCTGTATGCTGGTACTCCATAGTGTCGAAAAGGTTACGTCACGTTAAACGAGCATGTTGTACAACCGAACTTTTGAATCCGGAAAGAAATCTCAGGTGCAAACGAGGACATGGAAGATAATTAAAAATACTATTGAAATACTCCCAAGTCAAGGAGGTGAAGTAATGCACTGATGTGATATGAACAGTCAGAGTACTTTGCGTCTGTCCTGCAATTATTTTTTGTTTTGTTTTAGATTTAAAAGGAAAAAAAAGAGGCTTTATTCTGTTAATATGTATCTTTACAATTCTTTGTATTGTATAAAAATATTGTAGGTAATTTACCTTGGGTGCAATGTGTTCTGTCAAAAGTTTTTATTTTGATATTTTGTCAGAGAAGCAGAGAGAGAGCAGGAAACGCCGTTTTATGATGTTGTATGTGTGCTTTTAAAGTGCCTCTTTAATATTGTTAAATAAAGTATGAGATGAAAATATGGGGTGGTACTGTAAAATCATACATGATTAATCTTTTCAAATATATTCCAATATTTTCACAGAAATTTCCTGTCTGCGTGATGTCTGTGGGATGTTCTTCCCTGGCTGTGTCCCGTACCCCACGATCCCCTCCTCCCGTGCACATCTCTAACCAAACGACGCTATTTCTAATTGACAGTTGGATGCTCTGTACGTCTTCGTGGTGTCCTCTGCCAAGTGGCCGCAGGAGGATGTTGGTGCCACTGCCACCACGTTGCAATCACTTGCAAAGCGGTGGAGCTTCTCAGTGGGGAAGATGCTTGTGCATCTCCTCTTCCCCACCGCATCTTGCCCGAGTCTTACTCACGACATGGGTGTCTTGTCCCCGGGAGGGAAAAAAAGCCCAACGTGGTGGTGATGGTGATGGCCCAGTTCAGTCCTCACCAGTTGGTGATGGTGATGGCCCAGCTTGGTCATCATCAACTGGTGATGGCGATGGCCCAGTCTGGTCATCACCAGTTGGTGATGGAGGTGGTGACGGTGCGGTTTGGTCATCACCAGTTGATGGAGGTAGTGATGGTGCGGTTTGGTCATCACCAGTTGGTGATGGAGGTGGTGATGGTGCGGTTTGGTCATCACCAGTTGGTGATGGAGGTAGTGATGGTGCGGTCATCACCAATTGGTGACGGAGGTGGTGATGGTCCGGTTTGGTCATCACCGATTGGTGACAGTGACGGTGATGGCGATGGTGATGGTCCAGTTTGCTCATCACAAATTGGTGACGGTGATGGCCCAGTTTGGTCCTCACCAATTTGTCCTCAAGCTGACCTCTGCCGGCACAGCGCTGAGGTCTGAAGGTAGGAGGCTGACACAAAGCCAGGCATATTATGTTCTTTAATTACTGTTGCAATCATAACATTTAAACGCTGTCAATGAGAGATAGCTCCTAACCGCAGGCTAGAATCCTTGCCACTTGGGGCTTGTAACTAAAACTGCAGGATTAATTTGATTAATTGATAGAATTATTTTCCAAACTACTCTTTTGTTTATGGAGGCTTAAAATGCTTGCTGCCTGCACCCTCCTGGTGTGTTGCAGAGTGGAGATAAAGTGGCTGAAAATAATTAGTATGGCTTAATTTAGGGAAAAAAATAACCTCAAAAGAATTTTGCAGAAAATTTAAGGCAGCACATTTCACTTTGTTTTGGCAGGAAATATTATGGAGCTGGAAATGGGATTTTTATGTTTTCCCTCTTCTGTATTTCACCAGGGCAGCAAACCTACGGGGCAGAGGAGTATTTCATGCCTGGGTGTTACTGTAGCTCTCCCGCACCTCCGGAGTCATAACCCAGGCACCTGGAAGGGAAGGTCCCCTGGGAGCCACAGGTTTGCCGCAGGGGATGGGACCCGTCCCCAGGGCCCCGGGCAGGGTGCGGGGACGCCCTCCGAAGGCAGCACCCACCCTAAAGCGATGCTCGCCTCGGGTACCGCTCCCGCCCGAACGCTGCTCCCCGGGGAGACGCTAGCATCATCCCTGCAGCCCTGAAGGCTGAAGTGTTTAATTCGTCCCTTTCCCCTCTAAGAATGGGTTCCCCACGTCCTCTCCTGCCTGCTCGCACCCGCATCCCCCTCCAGCGGTCTCAGTGCCTGCCAAAGCGGGTGACCCCCCGCCCCCCCCGCCGCCCGTCCATCAGCTGCCGAAAGCCCCCGGGTTTGCCGAGTCCTGCATTATCCGGCAGCGCTTGTCACTTGGAAGATTGCGGGCCCCCGTCAATGTAATTCCACCGAGGAAGGCAAAGCCAGGCGGCTTCTCCCGGCCGCAGATTAACTCGCTGCTCGGCGGGTGCCAGTGGCACGGGGAGGGGAGGCACCCACGGGACCCAGGGTGTCCCGGGATCTCAGGATTGCGCCCCGCTGGGATGCAGGGCTGGTGGCACCATCCTCGGCACCAACGCGCACCCTCTGCGGTTGGGGACGGCCCCGCAGCCGGCACCGGGAGGGCTGCAGGGTGGCTGGGTTTGAACGGATTGTGCCTGGCATTGCACGGAATCCCTTAATGGATTTCTCAGCTTCTTGCCACCACCCTAAATTTTCCTCAAGCTGCTCTTTGCTCTTCAACCCACCCCCCCGCCAGTCCAGCTGGCCTTTCTTCTCAGCTGCACACCCAAGTTTCTGAGCTGGAGGTGCTTTAAGCCTCTCTGTAAAATCCAGAGGATAACGGGATCCACCATGGTTGTCATGCTGCTAGCAGGGGCTAAAGATTTATATTTTTTTTTATTTATTTATTTATTTATTTAATTTTTTTTCCTTGCTCTTGAGTCAAATCTGGCCCTTCCTTGCACAGCAGGAATTTAAGCCCCTGCTCCCACATCCCACTGGCCGTATATGCTCGATGGGGACCGCACGAACCCATGGGCTCCTGCATCCCTGATGCTGAATTGCCTTCAGGCAGGGAAACCCCAAGCCCGGGCAGCTGCGGGCTGTGGGGACAGGAGCGCTGGGGGAGCTGGGGAGATAACACAGGAGCGACGCACCCGTCCCATGGGCTGCTGTCCTGCCAGCAGCAATGTCCTTTG
>VZTL01074115.1:5181-77965 GCA_013400535.1 Scopus umbretta | reverse complement strand
GGGACGAAGGGGGCGAACCTCGGTGCTGTCGGAAGCCGGAGCCGGCCGGGGAGCGACTGCTCCTTGCCCCGGGGATGTCGCGGGTGAAACGCCGGAGGAGCGAGGGCCGTCCGCGCCGTCGGGACGTCGGTTCGCAGGGGCTCACGCGTCCTTGCGCTCGCTGGATGCGGTAGCGAGCCGCTGGCGTGAAAGCGGAGATCGTTCCCGCTGGCTTCGACTGCGCCTTGGCCGTAAGAGACAGGGCTTTACGCGGCTAATTAGCAGCGGGGAGTGAAAGTCTGTGCGTTATAAACTCAGGCTGCTCCCACCTTTATTAACGAGCCCAGCCTTACCCCCTCAGTGCTTCCGTGGTGTTTTCCTCGGCCGGTTTTTATTTTCGCCAATGCCTTTCAAACTTAAAAAAACCACTCCTACAAATAGTTTTTACTCCAACTAACGTTCAAGTTTCCCCGCCTTCTTCAGCAGAAGTTTTCCCAAGAAAACTCGTCCAAGCCCCGTTATTCTTTGGGTCCGTACCGCGTACTCCGCAGCCTGGCTTTGAGAGTACATCTAGGCAGCGCCGTTGCTTGCAGGGACGTGTCTTACACCACGTAGAATTAAGCCGGTAACGAATTTGTGTTGCCCGGTAGCTTTACGATCGCCCGTGGCTGTGTGAGGGTGCCCTGGGGCCGCCGCTTGACTGAGTTCTAGATTATATTGGCTTCTGGTTTCCATATCTGCCGCGTCCGTCAAAGTTTCCGGGGTCATTTGAGTGACTTAAAACAGCGTCGTCGTACTCTTACGGAGGTTTGGTTTTGCCCGGTTGTGGCGCGGTGACTTCAGGTTAAGCTCAGGTGCTCTGTTTAAGCTCTATTTAAGCTCGTCGTGGCAAAGTTTAGCTCGGTTTGGCCGAGAAAATGAACCAAACTGCTTTGGCCAGCCAAAATATTGACGATTTCAAGCTTGCAAACACTTCAGAGGCCGCTGTAACTCTACTGCTTAAGTAATTCCTCCTCGGTGGGATTACTGCTCATAGAAGTATGTGCAGAGACGAACGTAAATGGAATTTACGTCGCTGCGAGGTTCTAGCGTTCAATTTAAGGCCGTGTGAGTTAAAGGTCGCCCTCGGCCGTTTGCTGGTGTTACGCGAGGGCCCCTTCGTGTTTTAGAACAGGAGGCAAAAGAAAAATATTTGAGTTCCCCACACCTGAACTCGAGGAACCGCGATAGCGACTGTAAATAAATGCGCTGTACGGGGCGGGGGGGAAAACCGCCTGCGCGAGGCTGGCTGTTCCTACACGGCTTCTAATCTTTGCACCTTGGCAGAGGACGGGATTACTCATGTAAAAGTAGTAAAACACGACTTTCCTGATGATTTTACACCCCCCACCCCCCCGGACTACGCTAATTGCTTAAAGCTGAATAACTGTTGTTGCTGCATTATCTGATGATACCGAGCGTGACTTTGGTGGAGCTGACCAGTTATTAGCTAAATTACCGCTGGCAGCAAAGCCGTTGTTAGCGTAAATCCCGTTTCTCTTTTAGGAGGAAACGGGAATTGTGCTTTGGCAGGAGACCGGTGCAGGCAGGAATTGATCTCACCCCAGCAAACGAACTGCCGGTCGCTCCGGTGCTTCTAATTAGGTTTTATTAAGGTACCTTCTGCCTTCCACGCTTCAGTCGAGGGGAGCTGCGATCAAGTGTACGCAATCAAACGCCCCTCGTTACGATTTCTTGATATCTTGGAACGGTTTCTCCAAAGTAAACTTTATAGTCTGGTAATTATCTACTGGCAAACGGCGTTTGGACCGAGTTCAGGAATGTAAACCATTTATTTGCAGGAAGATATTTTACCTTAACCCTCCGCCGAATCCCAAGTACTCCGCCGAGAAGGAACCCGGGCTCAGCTCCGCCGGCAAAACGGGGTGAAATCTGAGGGATTTGAGGCGGAGTTAACGCTTAACGCCGGCGTTCCCTGGATCCCGCGGTGAACGGGGGTGGATCGAGGCGCCTGCCGGCCGCGTTACTTTGCCGTTTGTGGCGATGGGCGATGTTGTGTGAAATGATGTTTCCTCCTCGCTCAGGCAGCGGGGTCGTCGCCAGCGTTGCCTTCCTAAATATAGAAGGGGCGCAAGAATCGGACGGCATCTCGTTTTTGGGAGATAGCAGCGGGTGGGTCACCGTAATCCGACCGCGTCTGCCTGGGGGGGTTCTACCAAGCCGAAATCCCCCCCCGGAAAGCGGCAGATAAGGGATGTTAACGTGTGCAGGGAGGGGAAAAAAACCAACGGACGGTGGCTGTTAGGAGGGGGTTGGTGTCACCTCCGGGCTCGTCACGCGCCGTCCGCGTTGGGTTCTTGGACAAATCGTGTCTCGGCTTTGGCCGAAGCTGTGAGCGGGGAAGAAATGTCCCCAGTAGCGCTGGAGGAAGGGTTTGAGTCCAGGTTTTAATCTGGTTTGTGAGCTTCCTGGCAACAAAAAGGAGGAAAACCAAGTCTCTGTAAACTTAGGAGTAAATTGGTAGGGGTTTTTTGGGGTGTAACTGAGTAATAGGTGTTTTAAAGCGCTTTAACGTCTCGGTCCAAAAGCTTCTGGAGAAACATTGGCAGTGTTACTGGGTGGGTTTTGGGGGGTGGTGGTGTTTTTTTGGGGGTGAGGATTAGTGTGATTCAAAGAACGGCTCCGCAGAGCGGATGTGAAAGGGGAAGCTGCCCGGCGGAGCCAGGGAATCCCGGACGCGGAGAGCTCGCGTGCCGCTTCTGGATCCACCTTCCTCTCCAGGAAATGTCCCCCTCAGAAAAAATAGTCTGAGCCTTTTGATTATTTCAAAGCAGAATATCAAAACCACTTTCCTTAGCCGGGACTAAGGAGACCTGGTTGCATACATGCCACGAAGGAGTCATTGTCTTGCTCCAAAACTTCCAGAATTGAGCTACAGATAATCCACAGCGATGGAAAAAGGCCCGGGATTCTGCGATACCGACACGCGAATTGATTTATGCCGTATGGGATCAGCGACGTGGAAGGGTGAAGGGTTTATCGCCGTCGCTTGTGCTGCCGAAGCTTCCGGAGAGCGAGCTGGGATGTTTTGGGGTTGGCTTTCGCTAAAAACTCCTGGCTTTGGTTTTGAGCAAGCGCTCTGCAACTTCTTATTTTTGTTAAATAGCTCAGAAAGGTTTGATATTCGTCCAGTATTGGTTTGGAGAAAATACTGAAAGGTCGTTTCGGGTCGAGAGCGAAAGTTAAATTCCAGCGCAGGGCTCTTCCGCTCCGACTTCTCCGAGTGGCAACACCTCTGGGAACTTCGGTCGTATTTGGGGAAGGTGTCGAAGAAACGGCGTTGCGTTTCTCGCCGCTTCGACGACCAAAAGGATTCAGAGTGGTTTTGGCGTGCTAGAAGCTTGTGGCGTCTTAAACTCGCCTTTCCTGCCTTACAGTGGACGCCTCCATGCGGGCAAAGCTCCATTGGGACAAGATATTTTCCGTACGGATCCAGATGTCACTTGGAGCATCAAGGGAAAGGTGTCGGGATGGGGAAAGGGTGCGGAATACCTTGAAGTGAGTCTGGAATTCCCAGCTGGGAACTGGGGAGGAGGACCCAAAACTCTTCCTTTTAGAGGTGTTTCATCCCTCTTTTGTGGTAGTTTTGAGCTTTTCCGGCAGGAACTTTATGCTGTGCATTGCCTTTATCTGGAACTGGAGGAAAATCGGGAGTTTTTATCCAAAAGTATTGAGACCAAAGGGTTTGGGAAGCGCCGGTCTGCGTTTGAGGAGCAAAACTTGCCTTTGGGGTTTTTCCGATCCCTATTTTAATGAGGGCAAGCAGCTTCGTTACCATTTGCAGTGTTGGGGGGGGGGGGGGGTGGGTGTCAGATTTTGTCTCTTCATTAACCGCTTGCGTCCGTGTCACCGCTCGTTAACTGCGAGCGGGACCAGAGTTACTAATTAGAACTTTTCCAAAAGGCTCGGCACAATCCCGCTCTGACTCTCGCTCCGAGGCGAAGGCGAAGCCCGAAGGAGGAGGGAGATGGCATGGATCCAGAGAAACAGAGAACAGCCTTAAAAAAACAAAACAAAAAAAAACTCAAGAAAAAAAAAAAAAACAAACCCACAACCAAAACCAGGAACCATTTGGTAGCGACGAGGACTTGGGCAAACATCCTGAAACCAGACTCCGTAAGCGGAAAGGGGCAATCGTGGATCAGTCTGAAATTTGAGGGATTTAATGTTGGTTTGTTGCCTTCGGAAGATAGATTCCCGATTTAGGAAAGGGAGGGAGCCGAGGGCGTGCGGGTTTTGCAGCCTTCCTTAGGCAGCGCTTAGCCCAAACACTGATTGTTTTGTTTTACTAATTGAGTTGTTATCAAGTATTTCAAGTCTAGTTAGGCCTTGCAAGTTGCTAACTCAACTCAGGAGCGTTCTTCTAATGACAATATCAAACCTGCAAAGGTAAAAGAAATTACGTTTTTAAGACAAAATACCCCAAAACCAGGTGTCCCGTGGTGAGCAAAGGGTCTCGGGGCCTGCAGAACGAACGTGGTCTACGTGGGGCAGCTGGCAAGTGAAAGAAAAATTTCCTGGGACAGGTCTGTGGTTCCCGATCACAAATTATTTTGCTTTTTTCTGTAATATTTTAACCGACTGTCTGGGTGTGGTGCAAGATCCTTGTGGGTTTCCCCTTGGTAACTCAACTAAAACCTGAGATTTCAGCCAATCGCTGAAAAATAGAATTTGAGGTGGTTTTCCTCCCAGATCTAGAGGCGGCTGGCGTGTAGCACATTTCGAGGTTATAAAAATATCTATAAATCGGGCAGAATGAGCGATTAGCAGAAGGGTAGTTAAAACTTGTCGGATTTTAGCCTGGGCGGAGTGACGTGAACTCGAAGTGCGACTTCTGGGGGAGTTGTTGGAGCAAAACTGCCTTCGTCCGGCTTAAAAATTGGGGTTTTTTTTGACTCTAGGAAGCGTAAAGTTGCGCTCCGGTCGCGTGGGTCCTCGTTAGCACTGATGGATTATTAGGCTTAGCGAGCTGCGCGGGGGGTCAGACGGGCACAGAGCAGCGCTAACGAAGCGGTTTGTGTTTTATTTGAATGGATGCTGAATGAAATTAAAACTCGAGATTTATAGGTCAGTTTTTTGCCTTACTTATGGGATGAGCAGCGCTCTTAAAAAAAACCTGAATAATGTTAAATGAATGCACGCGTAATTAAGCAATTATATGTTTAAACAAACCTGGGTGCTTCAGCAATTAAATAGTCTTTTACAGTATCATGTCAGCTTAATTTAATTATTGTCTGCCAGCACGTTGGCTTTAATAACCGAGATATGAAAGAAAAACAAGCTTGGGAACTTAAATTATGTCATACCTGCTAATGAAAATAACGTTTAAAACGTTATTTGAGCTTTTCAGAGTTGACTTATCCCGGAGGTTCGCGGCGCGCTCGGAGCCATCAGCCAGCAGGGTTACAGAATATTTAAAGAATAATCCTTAAGTTTATTATAAATGAATTATAGGAAACGAAGGGCAATAAACGAACTATTTACCGAGCTGTAATCTCGCGGACTGGCGAAATGTTTGCGATTTGCTCTGCTGTTGGGTTTTTCTCTGGTTCCCCCCCCCCCCATCAGGACNNTTTTTTTTTGTGTTCCCCCCCCCCCCATCAGTAGCAGCTGCTTCTTGCGAGGCGAATCCTTGCGGTAAAAATTGACGGTAACGAGCGGAGGATCAGGAAGGTAGGATGCTGGGGGGGGAAATTGAGTATTTGAGGTGTTTTTGCAGCTTACTTTCCGCAACGTGAGCGAAAGGATCCGACGTTTGGCTCAGGAATGCGGCGTTTGATTTATTCTTTTAATAAAACCTGTGTTTATGAGACGCTCAGCCCACAGATGTTGGTGCTGGGCTATGTTCCCACCCCAAGGCTCGACCAGAGCCGGTGCTCCGTCAGGAAGGAGTTTGCCAGGAATTGGAGCCCTGTGCCGCCGCTGCTGAGCTGCGGTCTCCTGGGGAAGTTTTGGGTTGAAAAGAAGTGGAAGCGGTGCAGAGCAAGCGTCGCTTTTTATCCTTTTCCGTTTGCTGGAGTCACGAGCGCAACTCGGTTCACCTTGGGGTAGAGCTCAACTTCAGGTAAGATGTGTTGAACCCTAAAAATACGTCATTTTAGTCAAATACAGGCGATCTCACCCCAGGGAGGGGTTCTGCCTGCTCTGTAGCAAACCCACGCGTCGCTATTCGTGTCAACAAACGTTATCGCCCGATAACTCCGATCGTTCCTCCCTGGACGGAGCCAGGGTGTAGGAACTCGGATACCGGGGGGTGTTTCCCGGTCTGAAGCGTCTCCGCTCGCTCTGGGCCTTCTCAGCGGTACCGTGCTCAAAAACACTTGCGCAGCCACGCGGGGAAATGTATTTTTACTTTTTTTTTTTTAAATCCGGCGCTGAGGCGTTATTTTGGGCTAGGAGAGGAGCGGGATAGCCAGACGGCACCACAGGCAGATGAGCAACTGCGTCTTTTTTCCAGAGAAGCGAGGAGAGAGTTGTTTTCACCTCGTTTTGGGGTTCTGCAGTTTGCATTTGTTTTTTATAAAAAAAAAGGGGCGGGGGGGAGATGCTGAGGATGCATTTGCGGTGTAGAAGCACAGGGAACCGGTCTGTGCGTGGTAGGAGTCTTGGTTTGTGGTAAAGATCCTCGGCTGATAGTTACAAGTCAATTTTTGAATGCTTCTCCTGCATTTTCCTCAGCGATGCCCCCAAAACTCTTCTGGTATCCGCTGCGTTGCTGGCTGTTCTTCCGGAGCAGCCGTGGGCTCTGTCAAACCAGAAAAATGAGCTTTAGTGCCCCCCAAAATTTCTCAAAATAAGCGCGTGTTCGTTATTTCTTCCTCTCTTCATAATTTCTGTTGCTGTAAGGTCTTCCTCCCCATTTCTGGCCGCTACGGATGCAGCAAGGAGGTGATCCGACGGGCACAGGGCTTCTTCCCAGCGTCACGTCCACCAGGAGAGCATGGGTCTCGCCTCCCTTGGCTCAAGCGGAGGGTTTGGGAGTCAGCCTTGGTTTCACCCTGCGGCGCCTTGTCCTGCGGGAAGCACGGAGACGTTTTTCCCTGGGACCATCCTCAAGGCAAAATTCCTTTTTCTGGAATATTTGCGCTGTGCCTATCCTCTCTTGAGCTGTACTTCCGATTTGCAAAACCGGCGTGAAGAATTGAGGGTTTACATTTGTTTCAGTTAAATGCAGGGACAGAAACCTCAGCCGGGCTGGGCAGGCGTGCTCACGTTTTTACTCTTTCTTCACATTTTGGGTTGCATAGCTCTTCTTTCTTTTCTGCATCTTTACAGAGAACACACGTTAAAACATTGAGCAGGATGGACGAAGCCGCGTTCCTGAGGCACCTTCCTTCTTGGAAAGTCATGAGACGGTTCTTAATCACCCAGTTGTCCTTCTTATGCTAATTCGATGAGCTGAAGAGCTATTAAAGTGAGGAATAACCTTAGAAGATAATATCCTTGGGGCAGGAAGTTTTTCTCGGCCGAGTGGCAGTGACCGAAACGCTGGGAATCGAGAGCGGCTGCGAGACGGGCTGCCTCTGCTCAACTGATTTGCTCCTGAAACTTTAAGCCCGGCTTAAAGCTCCGCAGTGCAAAATCCCTTTCACTCCGTGCCTACGCCCCGTACTTGCCTAAGACCGGAGCGATGGGAAATCAGACCTGTGGGGTTGTTGTCTTAATTAATCTACGAGCGGTGATTAATCAAATAGAAGATACTCACCAAGAAAAACTGCAGGCTTTGTAAAAGCTGGTACTAAATAGCTGCTATGAGACTGTCCTCCTAGGTCCGGCTTTCCTGAGCTCAGAGCGCACCTCTTTTTTTCCTAGACTACCCGAAAACAGTCATTCTTCATCTCTTACATCCGAATTCTTCTTTTGGAAGAGGATAATTTGAAAGGAGCAGGATTTATAGGAGCTTTGGGGTTTGTTTTTGGTTTTTTTTTTTGGCTGGCAGGTCTTGATTGTTGTTACAAAAAATATACAAAACACTAAATTACTTCTCCTTTGTACATTGGTTCCTTTCTTTTTTAACAAGCTAGGCGCAGAGTAGCTGCGGATGGGTCGGGAAATCTTTTCCCTAACAGCATCCCTGCTTTGGAAATCCTTTGCCAGGCTGGTTTATCTGGTTGTCCGAGGGCTTCGGGGAAAGGGAGTTGTGGAGGCGGCGTGAGCCTGGGTCCTATGGAGCCGAACCTTGGAGGCCTGTGATGAAACACACGGCAATTCCGCTTCGGAAACATCCCAGCGTTGCAGCCCGGGCTGGCCAGCGAGCTGGCTGCGACATCAGCCTTGTAGCCAGGCTACAAATTAAATTAGTCCTCTTCTAAAAGCTTTTTTGCCTCCTTTCCTACTGAGAAAAATCCTTAAAAGCATCGTGGTTTGTACGTAAAATCTTGATTTCTGGCAGAATCAAGATGTTAGGTTGTATTTTAAAGTTCCTTTTGCGGAGTTGGTGATTAGGGTTGAAAACGGCCACGTTTAAAATCAAACCACGTTTAAAATCAAACGGTGAGCTCGCATCTCTCTTCCTCATGGAAAAATCGGCTTTGCTTCCGTCCAGCTCGGCTGTGCCCGAGAGGTGGAGCGACCCGTTCCTCGTAGTTTGGAGACAGTGTCGTAATGGGGATCCGTACCCGAAGGCTCCTCTGAACCCCACTGCGCTGCTCGTGTTAAATTTAAACCAAGTTTCTGCCTCAGAAGAGGGAACTTGGGCTGCTCCTGATAGCTCCTCACTAATGACGCGTGTGTATACGGACCGCGGCCGAGTGGGGATCGAGGTTTGTGCTCACGTTGTCTCCAAGTCGGGTTTCGTTTTGGTTTTTTTGGCAGGTGAAGCTATAATAAGTCCAATCCAGGGAGCTCGGAGTCTCAAGCGAGGCTTTACCCAGCTCCTCTGGACTGAATGACTCTGCCCGCTGCCGAGTAGCTGCTGATCCTCCACTTANCTCGGAGTCTCAAGCGAGGCTTTACCCAGCTCCTCTGGACTGAATGACTCTGCCCGCTGCTGAGTAGCTGCTGATCCTCCACTTAAAAAAAAAAATAAATCAGAAATCAGTTTCAATCGCTTGCCTTTAAATCACTTCGACCTACTTCTTTTGAGCCCCGATTCTCCAGGCTCTCCCCAATATCTCATCCCCTCCTAAGGGAAGGGGAAAAATAACGCAGAGCGCGCTGTTGGTGGTAATTCTCTTAAATTGAGCACGAGGAATATTCGTTCCACCAAAGCTGATGCCGATGTTGAAGGTTTTGGTACCAGAGGCAGGGTTTTTGCCAGCACAAAAATCACCATCGGTGTAAATTGTCATCGCGGGTTGTATTATATTTGCTTTTATAAAGTGTTTTTAATTCCTGTCCGGTAGGTATTTCCCCGTTTGCAAGATTTAGGCAATGAAACACTCGTGTTTGTCTACTGGACTAACAGGAGCAGGGAGATCCTCTGCACGCAGTGCCGAATGTATTTTGGTTTTATGGTACAGGCGGCGAAGCTGCGTCTTCATTACGTTGCCGAGCGTAGGCAAGGTCGGTTCTCGGAGTCCAGAGTTTAATACCGATGGGGGCAGGACGGGATTAGAGTGCAAATCGCTGGTCCAAAGGTTACTGGAGATATCTGTGGTTGGGTTGGGGTGNCTTTATCTCTACCCACGGGGTGGTTTTTTTTTGTGGTTGGGGGGTTTTTTGTTTGTTTGTTTTGTTTTTTTGAATTTCTAGGTAGGTTTCCAGCATGTCAGTGTGTCGTGCCGACCTCGCCTGTAAAACCCGAGTGTCGTGAGCCCGAGTGCGCTCGGTAGCTCGACGTCTTGCTCTGGTTTAGGGAGCTCAGGAAGAATGCGGTGATGGGTAAAAGGGATGAACGCTAAAAATAAGGTTTGAACTTCGTTGCTAGCTCAAAACTAAGCATTGGTGTTGTTTTTGATGTAGTTAAGGAGAATATTCCCAACTTCATGCTGCTCCCAAACCCCCGCCGCCATCCTTTCCTACTGGATTGGGGTGTAATTAGAGTTAACTTGGGCACGATCCGGTTCCCCCTGGGGGCAAGAGCAAAGGGGGAAGGCGGCGTGCTGCTCCGCAGGATGAAGTTTGATCTCTGCTTTATTTTATCTTCTGCTTGCGAAGCGGTGCTTTCTGAGCAACTCTGCCCGTGAAGTCACTGGTACGGGCTGGGGAAAAGGAGGATAGAGTGAAAAGGGGAAAAATAAGACTTATTATCCTGTTGCTAGCAAAACTGGACAGCGGAGCTGGCAAACTACGACACCTCTGAGCACAGAGGTAACGGAGCAAGTTTGTAGAATAAAGGTAGCGAAGAGCCTTTTCCTGCTTCTCCTTGCCTGCGTTTATGCTGTCCTGCACAGAATTCCCTACAAAAACCGTATCGGATTACCGGAGAACCAAGATTGCCGCTTGTTCCTGCCGTTGAGTGGGAGCCGAGGTATTTACAGATGAGCCTGACCTTGTGCCTGTCGACGGGTGTTTGTTTGCAGAGCTGCCGATCGCTCTCCTAGTCCCAGGGGAAAATTCCAACTCTTTGCAGAGCCCGAGGAGTAAAAGGTGAATTTTTGGAGCACTTGGGTGTCCTTTGACGCCCCTTTTAGGGTACAAGCGGCCGAGAGGGATGCATCATTACTAGGCAGGGTGTTTGGGGCGGTGTTTTGGGGGTGTCTGCTCTTTTTAGAGCCGCACAGCTGCGTAAGGGTTAGTAAAATAGGTCTTTGCTTAACAGATGCGACTCTTCATGGGGCCCAGAATGGCTTCTAGGTCTTAGATGTGATGTAACGTTCTCTTCTGAGCCTAGCAGCGTTGCTTTTAACTGGTTTCACTACCCTGCTGGCTTTAATGTGTTTTGGTTTTTTTTTTCCTACATCTCGGGACAGATTTAACCAGTTAAGGGCACTGCATTTTCACACATTAAAACCGCTTTTGTTTTGCCTTCTCTTTTTTCCTTTGGTTGTTATTTTTCTTGAGGCAGCTATTTTTGGTCTGACCTTGGCTTGTCCTTTCTTACCTCAGCTTCCAGTTAGGTTTCTCTGGGAAAGGCGGCTATTCGGGAGTGCCGTGTTCTTGCGGACTATTGATAGCGCCTGAAAAATGCGATGCTGAGCAGTTGCGGTCTCTCGGTATCTACAGACGTGGGCTGAAGAGGAATGTGAATTCGGTGACGGGGCAAAGCGTAGTTGTTATTGCAAGGCTGGTACTAAAAGGTTTGGAGCCCAAAATGTGCTTCTGAAAAAGCCTAGCCTGAAGGTGAGATATTTTAGGCTCAGCGTTTGGGTAGGGGATGGTAATTCTTACAGTCAACCTGAGTTTTTTTTTTTTTAGAAGGAAACTGTCTTTGAGATGTTTGTTTTAAGCCTGGTTATTGACGAAATACGCTGAGGCATCCTTCAAGAGCTTAGGTTTAACTGTTTTCTCTTAAAAGTAAGCTTTAAGGAGGTTGATAACGCCTCCACGGATTAACGATTTATTAAGAGAATCAAGGTAAGAATGCACAGCAGCTCATAATGGAGGAAAGGCCATCTGTTCACACCCCTGTTTTTTCAGTGTACTTGAAAAATAGTGTAGGAAAAGGGATGAATGATCTTGCAGGAAAAAAAAAACAACAACCACCCAGAAAAGCTCCAGAAAAGAGCCGAGGTGCGTCGGTTATGACTTTTTAATGGCAGTGAGAAGACGAACAGGCAGCAACTCAAGTCCCTAGTAAAGTCTGAGGTTGTTAATTAGTTGGAATAATAAGTGCTCCTGAGCGTGGTTTGGAAGCACAGAGGATGGCTTTGCGAAGGGTCACTCTTTCTGGTTGTTTTTTACTGGAGATGGGATGGTAGATGTTTGATGTGCTCTGGTATGGCCACTTCTCCTCCTCCTCCTCCTCTCTCCCTGTCTCTTGTCACCGGGATGGACATGGCCTTTCTCACCCCCTGGGTGGATCTTCAGAACCCCATTGACTTGTTCCATGCCATTAAGAAATTGCTTTATGAACCCCAACCTGCCTCAATATTCCCCCCTGGAATATTCCTGGTGTTGGTTCGGGCGGTTGGAAGATCAGGCTGCTCCGCAGAGGGGTTGCTGTGGTTGCACCAAGACCTGCAGGCCCTGAGCTTGATGCCTTGGGGAGGTTTCTGATGTTCCTCAGCACACTTAATGTGAGCTCAAGGCTCTTACCACGCAATGGCCGAGTTGTCTGACCTCACCTACGAGCTAATTCAGGCTGAAATGAGTAATTTACTCTGTGGTAATGATTAGCAGGAACGTCTCAGCGCCAAGTAATCTTCCTGCAACTCTGAGCATACCCAGGAGGATGTGTCCTTCCCTGCCTCGCTGGAGAAAGTTTATTTTCTTGTCAGCGACGGCGTGATTTACAAGTGAGTTCGAGTTGCTCGTTAGCCTGACGACTTTCCAAAACTCCCTGTTTAATTTGCGAGGAGCTTGGAGCTTTCTCGCAGCCCCGGCTCTCCTCTAACAACGCCCTCGTGCTTGGGGCACGCTGACTCCGAAGCGGATCACCGGGCTTTCTTCGCCACTGAGTCGCTCCTTCCCGTTTTAATTGAAGTGGGAGTAGAAGCGTGCTCGCCATGTTACGTCGCCTGACTTGTCCGGGCGTTAGTCACGCTACCGGCACCACAGCCTCTCGCTGCACGAAATGTCTTCCCTCCTGGATAAATGTTGAGGTTGGTGTCGATTGCCCTGGCGATAAACTCTTGAATTAATTTTTACGTGGTTTGTAAAACGTGGTGGCTTCGTACACTCAACTCTGAGAGTTGATGGTACCAAGTTACCGATTAATGGAGTGAAAATTGGCTTTTTTGGCTGCAGCCTCACGCTAAAGGTCATGGGTGATCCCACTGAGGGAGGGAAGGGCCAGAAAGTCTCGCTCCTCTAACGGCTCCATATCAGACTTGTTCTAATAACAAAACCAGCAGCTGGTAATACTTTCTAAACTTGTGATTTTTCAGGTCTTTCAAGGCCGTCTCTGCAATTAAGAGAAAGGAAACAGCTCATTTCTGGGATCGGTTAGAGCGTGAGTCTCTTGGCCAGACAGAAATTTGAATATAAAACCACCTCTCTGCTCTTTTTGATGTAACACTTTTGAGTATTTGCATCTGGTTTCCTTTCACGGCTTTGTTTTAGCTTCTTACTCCTTGAAAGAAAAGAGTTGACGTTGCAGTTGGGTCGTTTCAGGCTCCGAGTCTCATACTGCGAGTCCAGAACACGTTTCCGAGGCGCAGCGTGACTACGCGATATAAAATCCCGGTTTTGGGAGAGCACGGGGACTTGAGTTGCTTTCAGACGGCTTTGGAAGACCCCGTGGCCGAGCTCCGGGTTGAAGCTCATTGCCGAGGTTGGGTGCCGCTGGCAGAGGCACCCTTAAAATACAAACATGCGTGGGATTCTGGGTGCCCTGAGGTGCTCGGAAGAGACCAAGGCTTGATATCTAAGATGCGTTGGCTTTGCTTCTTAATGGCTTTGTCTGCTCATTCATCAGAAATTCCCCGATACATATTTGTGACTTCCACTTCGCGGTCGAGGCTCGCGTGCTTTGAAGATCCAAGTCCGATGACTTGGGGCCCTGAATTGATCTTAGATAAACCTTTGCTGTCTCCTGAGCTCTTTGGTAGCAGTGATATTAAAAGAAATTGAAGAATGAGGATGCTTGGAGGGAGGTGGGGTCTGATTTTGAGTCGGGGGAGGACAATTTTTGGGGCACAAACCCTTTTCAGATACAAACTGCTTAATTCTCCAGGTAAAACCTCATCGACCTGCAGCTCCTGGCCCGGAAACACCCTGCCACGTTCTTCTATCCCTCTGGCTTAATTGCACTGTGGATCTGCGGAGCTCTTGTTTGTAGCTGGATACTCCGCTTGTCTGACCGCTAATTAAAGGATTTGAGGCTAAATTGGTCTTGTTGGAAAACTCTTTCCAGGCTCCAGAGCGCTAATACATGCTTGCAGCCCGTAAGCTGGCCGGTGACCTGAATTAAATCTCGTACCTAGCACGTTTAAGCAGTTTACTCGCTATTAAATCTACGTTATTAATTTTAAATTAGGCTTCTGCTGGGCAGGATGGGGTGAAGTTTGTTCCGGTCGTCTCAAGAATGAGAAATTTAGCTTGTTCTGCAAAAATTTCAAGTATCTGTACATAACTCGCTGGAAAAGCAGAGAAAATCTGATACGTGGGCTAGGTAATGTGCAGATCCAAATGGGAATTTACCTATAGGATATAGAAGAAACTACAGAGTATTAAAAGCAGGAGAAATTTAAGCAAAGTGCGTCCTGAAAATGTATTTCGCATGATGTTTCCCACTGATTTTAAGCAAAACTCTTGGCTTCGTAGATGGGATTTGCCTCGCATGGCGTATTGGATACCTAGATTTTCCCGACATGAACTGAAGTACCTGTTGTTTTATCTACAACGACCTACGGTGTTGGCTATGTGACCAAACCCGATGATTTTTCTGTAGGTTCTGCCGGGTTTAACAACAGTTTTAACTTCACCTCTGACTCTGGTTGTGGGATATTGCTCATCCGTGTCCTCGCCTCCCAGAAATCCTCCGCTCGGAGAAGCAAAAAAAGTTTGATGGGCCAACAACCCGGTCACGTTTGTCCTTATTTCCTGCTGGTTTTGTTCAACCAGCTGATTTTTCTACGTATTTTCTTGCTTTAAAATCGGAGCAACTCTTGCGGGGGTATTAAGGTTCTGCTGCTGGGTTTTGGGGGGTTTTACCCTAAAATAAAAAGGTTTCTGGCAGCTGTTTGATAATTACGCAGGTCTGGGTGTTATAGAACAGAAATTATAGGCACAATTTGCCTATTTAGCAAACTTAGCTCCTGTGTAAGCTTCATCCAGGCAGGGATTTATTCAGAAGTTTAAAGAGTGCTTAGTGCTGGCGCCTGACGAAGGCCTGTGAACGCAGGAGGAGTCTGAGATTAGGGCGAGGAGGAGGAAAACCTCGCTCGGTATCCAAAACACCGGTAACTCCCTATTGTATTTTATTATCCGCTGTTTTGCTAGCTCTCCTAGGAAAAGCCTCGGCTTCAGCCCAGGCTGCCCGCGCAGCCCTTGGCAAGCAACAGCCAACGTACGGACTCGGACTTTGGAGCGTCAAAACAACGTTCCTGGGGTCGCAGCCGCGTCTGCGGCCGCCCTTGGCTTTGGATACTGATGTGGAAATTTGGAGATTCACCCAGTTCGGGTGAATCGGGTACCAAAAGCGCTTATTTTTTTTATTTCTCTGACTGCAAAACAGCGTGAGAGCGGCCATCCTGGACTGCGACAGCAATGTTTTTAGCTGAATCCTCCCCATTTCTTTCTACGTCGTTTCTCATTTGGTGTTTACGGGGTTTATGAAAGCAAACCGGAGAGATAAGGCGGCTTCCAAGTTGTGCAATCGGATGGCGCCCGCACCGGCTCATATCTTTATTGGTGCAGTGGCTGTTTTCGGTACAGAACAGCCTGGTCGTGGAGTAAAAAACAGGAGCAAAAAACGGTATATCGGGCAAAATTGGGTTTTATTTTCCCTGAAGTCAACTCTTCTCATTCATTTGGTATCCAGGACCAATTCAGCAGTGACTCTACGAACAAACCGTCTTGTACCGACGGATTCAAATTCAATTCCTGGATCACATTCAATATTTTCCTTTCCTTTGTTTGCGATGTTGGGAAGGGCTCTTGGATCAAGGGTCGCTCGGTCACAGCTTCTCATTCGAGTGTCAGACTCGGGGCGTTATTAAAGGAGCGCTGAAGTCGAAAGGAATTGTGCTTGGAATGTAAACCACAGCTATTAAGGGGGGAAAATAAAAGGCTACACGCGAGAAGTTGGGAAGTGTTAATGAATAGAAAAATCTGTTCTGGAAGTGTCTGAGCCTCCGGAGCCAGGCTCGTTAGGTGGATGAATTAATTCAGAGCTGGAGGGCTGAGATACCCCGATGCCAACACCGAGTCTCAGAAGGATAAAGCATGTGGCTGCAAGCTAAGAAAACCAATGGAAGAGGTACGTATGGATATACGGAACCGAAATGCAGCTTTCCGCTGCGTTACGGCAGAGCTGTACGGGCTGCCGTGGTTCTTAGGAAACCGGAGGGTGCTTGCCAGAAGAAATCGGTGACCGCCGGACTACGTGGCGCTTCCTGGAGTGGTTTTCTCTACTCGCACAAATATTTGGACCCCACATGACCTTGGAATTTATTTTTGTGATGATTATCACAAATTGAGATGCATATTTTCTTGCTGACTGTTCTCCCTTTCAGGCTTGTTTCGGGTGGGTTTTCCCTGCTCTATTTGCTGGAAAACTGAGGGTTTAATGCTAATTTTTACGCCCTTTGGAATCCTAGCAGGGGACCTTGGTGGTAGACCATCGCTTGTGTGTTAGCGGTGGCTTGGGGTGAGTAAAATCCAACTGCAGCACATGGAAATACTGAGTTGTATGGCTGTTTTCAACTGAATTGTCTTCTTGTCCTGGAGCTAGATGAACCCTGCAGAGCACAGCCTTCGTTGGCTCCAACAGCCGTCGTGGAGATAAGATTCCCCAGACGAAATAAGTGGGTTTGGCAAGATAACCCGCTCTTGCTGTCCACTTGAATTTTTTTTTTTTCCCTTTAAATTTTTTTTGGCGGGTGTGGGGTCAGGTGGCTTTGTGCATCGAGCCGGAGCTGATCTGTCCCACGGAGGTGAGACGTTGAAGCCTGGGTTGTCTCTTGGTGGTGATCTCCTCTCAGCTGATGATCCTTCGGTCACTTAAATGGAGACAAGACTCAAAGTGGAGAGGTAAAGAACGGTCTCCAGGCTGGACATGAGGCACTAACAGGGAGACGTCATCTTTTTGAGGGTCTCCTGCTTCTCTTAAAGCCTTTTTGGTGACATGGTGAGAAGTTCAGGACACTGCGGAAGCGAAGAAAGGAAGTAGAAACCTTGAAATTTTTATCCTTCTGAGGATAACCCAAACCTGAGAGGTTCGGAGGATCTTTGGAGGCTGTGGAGCTTGGAGAGCTGTCCCAGAATGGACACTGGAGGTGGAGACGTCGGTGCGAGAGACCCAAGACCCTGTTCTGCAGATCCAAAGCAGAGGGAGCAGCGAGCCTCGGTGATACCTAAATCTGCCTTTTTTGCGATTGTATTTATCGCCTTGGAGTATCTGCAACGGGTTTTTTGCTTCCCTACGAGAGTTTGAAGCTCCTCTCCGTGCTAGGTGAGTGCTGTCTCGCCCTCTCCCAGACATTTTTCCTCATTAGGGGAACACAGATGGGACCTCGCTGGATTTATAGGAGTAAAATCGGCTTGAAATAGGAACTTCTAGGTGAGGAGAGGCACTGGAATGCTTTCTAGGGCCAATATTAGCAGGTGCCTCGTTAGCAAGCGTGCTGCTGGAAAATTTGAGGGAATCTTAGGAGGGGCTGAGGGGTGAATTTTAGTGGAAAATGCAAGAATGCTTAAAACATCGGGGAAAATTATTTTGGTTAGTAAAGCTGTGACGCCCTAAAGGTTCAGGTTAATCGCGTTACACTTGCGTACTCAGTTCGAGCACAAAACGTTGTGTACGTTGGTTGGTGGTGGAGGTGATGAAATGCAGTCGGATTTTTCCGGTGTATAAGAGCATCAGGAAAGGCTGTAAGTTGTGTGGCATACGTCGTTAGTCTTCTCTCTTCCAGAAATTAGAGGTCTGCGCCGTGCGGTTGGGTTAGTTGGGAGAGAAACCATCGCCTGAAACCTTGGGATGCCGCAGAACGGATGTTCTGTACTTACTCTTTACTTTTTCTTTTTTTTTTTTAATACCCAAAGGCCTCTTTCTGAAGAGCAGGTGACCAGGGGTTTTTTGTACGATACCTTACATTTTGCTAATTCAGTATTAAAAAGTCAGGCTCTGGTGGATAATGTCCATTTGTAAGAAAACTTTGTCACGTGACAATGATGAAATTACAAATGCCAGCCTTTTTGAGTTAAAACCCACTTTCTTCAAGCAAAGGACCTGCTAAATCCTGATTTTTTCCCTCTGACTTTGCAGGTAAATTGGAGTAAATGTATTCCAGCTGTTCTCCCAAGCTTTTCAGTTAAGGGATAATTAATTATAAGGTGATTATTCTAGCTTTAATACAAACCTTTTTGTAATGTAACTATTTTCAGGTACTACATGAATCATTTGCTAGTATTGCAGTGTTTGTTTTCTTGGCTTTTCTTTAGGGAAAAATCCTGATTTTTACCAGTTCTGGGGTTTTTGTGACATCCCTTAACACCCTGTACTCTTCAAGTCTTAATTCAAATGCAGGCGTTAATCAGGGTTGAAATATTTTTTTTTTTTCCCCCCAAGTTCCTGTGATTGCCAGCCTGTAACGGCACCTGCTCATTCCCGTTGACCCTGATGGGGGATAAAAACCAGCAAAGATCGGTAACGTAAACCTTTTAAATCGCCAGTTTTTAGCTTGTTTTTGTAGTTGCAAACCTTACTAGAAGATCTGGCGTCTTCCTCCCGTAAGTAAGCGCTGTTCTTGAGGTTCTTCACTGCTGGAACGGTACAGAGGATGCTGGAGAAAGAATTTCATTAAACAAGTCTGAAAACTTAAATTTCCGGTGCCGCAGTGGTCAAATAATGTAGATTTTTAGAAGACTGAAAGTCTTGATATATTTATTTCAAAATGCATTTATTTCAGTGCTCTATGGGAGTGGTTTTGTAGGAAACCGGTGAATTCTGCTGCTGGAGGAAGAGTCGCTCTTCAGAGTTACTCCTTTTTCCTCACACACCCCCCAAAGGAAAACTGAAAGCCGTTGAACACGCAGAAAGTAAACTGTTGTCTTCAAAATGTGCTTTAAGCAAATGGCCTCTTCCTCCAAGCTTCTGCGTTTGATCCTTGGGAACCAGAGGTGAAAACGAGTCCCTGCTGCACCCGTTCAAGGCTGTGGCTGTCACTGGGGGGGGGGGACCCCAAACACAACAACATTTGCAAGAAAAAAACCAACCTGTATTTGAGATTTTGTCTGTTTTCTGGTATCAGATAAGTGGGATTAGCGACATAATTCGTGGCATTCCGGAGCAGGTCTGTTAACGGAGATACGTGTGAAACAGCAACGCTGACGGAATTAGGGGGTAGCTTAGGTGTATAATCACTAAAAAAAGAGCCCAAACTGGCCAGAACGGAGCATGAGTCACATTGGAAACTGTAGGTAGGCAGAAACACGGGATGCCGCCGGGTGTTGGAGGCTTTCGGTGGATTTACCTGCCCGCAGGGAGCTGCTGGGTCATCTCCGAGAAGAAATGGCGTTGTGAGGATCGGAGGAGCCCGTTTAGCCCGGGCGCAGGGCTCGAGCTGCTTTGGTGTCCGCCGTCCTCCGGGGTGGGCTTTGTTAGGAAGCCCAACCGGCAGCACGCTGTGAGTAAAGAGTGAGTATGGCACTGATAAGATCACCTGAACCTCTGAAAAAACAGCACTAAAATGTCAATTAAAATCTGGCGGTAATTGCCGTGGCGTGGCAAGGCCCTGAGCAACCTGTTTGAACTTCTGAAGTCAGTCCTGCTGTGAGCAGACCTTCAGGCATGGCTTCGGTGTTTCTTGCCCCGGGGCAGAGGAGCCCGGCTTTGCTTTTAGCCAAATTTTCCCCACCCGCTTGCTAGGGCTCAGCCTAAGGTTGGTCGGAGCTGTTAAGCCGGTCCTTCTTTCGCCTCCTGGATTTTTTTTTTTTATGCATTACTGTGTGCTGGATTCCTTTTGTTGGGGGGAAAAAGCATTGTATTTCCCCTATCCTTTACGGTCTGTCCTGCCCCTGAAAATGAAATTAAAGATTTTATTTTTTTATTTTTTTTTAATCTGTTTGTTTATTGGCTTATTTATTTTTATACACGGCGAGCTGGCTTCAGAAAGCGTTGCATTTCCCACATCCTTTACAGTCTGTCCTGCCCCTGAAAATGAAATTAAAGATTGTTTTTTTATTATTTTAATCTGTCTGTTTATTGGCTTATTTATTTATATACACGGCGAGCTGGCTTCAGAAAGCGTTGCATTTCCCACATCCTTTACAGTCTGTCCTGCCCCTGAAAATGAAATTAAAGATTGTTTTTTTATTATTTTAATCTGTCTGTTTATTGGCTTATTTATTTATATACACGGCGAGCTGGCTTCAGAAAGCGTTGCATTTCCCACATCCTTTACAGTCTGTCCTGCCCCTGAAAATGAAATTAAAGATTTTTTTTAAATTTTTTTTTTAAATAATTCCATTTATTTATTGGCTCTAATACGCGGTGAGCTGGCTCTGGAGGTGTGGTGGGTATTTCTCGAGCGCAAGCGATGGTAAAAAGGTGTTGGTTCTGGTTACGGTCGTCTTCCTAGAGGGTCGCCTTTGCGGTAGGAGCTTCAATCTTGTGTTCGGTGTGCTTTTTTTTTTAAGGTAATTTCTGTGAAAAGAGGGAGTGTGAGCTGGCGCTGTTCTTGCGTCAGGGCTGCGCATGGATCTGAGGCCTCTCGTAAGCTGCGAAGCCAGGCTCCGAGATGCCTAAAGCTGGGCAGCAGTCCGAGGCGTTGGGTTAAATCCAGGTTTTGGAACCAGCCTACAGGACCTTCTGGGCTGGAAAGACCTTTTTGAGTAATCTGCAGGTTATTTATTCTTGTTTGGGGAAAGCTTAACGCAGTGGGATGGACCTGTGCGTATTGGAGCTCTCCAAAAGAGGTGTATTGGGTTGGCTAACGCAAATGAAATCATTTTTTCCTCAGTGTATTTAAATCCCAACGCGTGCACGCCTTGGATGATGGTCTGGACTGTTGTCTTGGATCCCTTCACCCATTTACACCTGCGTTGCGATGCTTTGCATCATCACGGGTTTCTGGTGTTCTGACTTGTATGTGTATTGTTACCGACAAATAAAAACAGAAATCTGGAGAACAAAAAAGGTGAAGGGTAAAAGTTAGCGATGTTTTCTGTCTGTAAGTCTGAACTAACATGCGTTTCTTTTCCTTACAGATCTTTTTTTCAATAGTAGCTTCGAAAATGAAGGTCAGAGGATTCAGTTGGTGAAGAAGAACCAAACACCTCAAAGGGTCAACTCTGATTTCAGGTAATTACCCTGAATTTTACGCCTGTGCCTATAAGTGCATGGTTTACGGGGTCTTGCTTATCTCCAGCATGTTTTGGGGCAGTAATGTCTCTTTTGGGGCTGTCACCGGAGAGGAGGTGATGTAAAGCAGGACTGCAGGAATTAATTACAGCCAGGGATGAGCTGCACTCGTTGTCTTCTCAAGTGGTTTGGATTGAGTAAATCTACAAGCCGCAGGGAACGTGTCCCTGGATTTCCCAGATTGACCGATAGGCGTTGGCCGGTGCGAGTACAGACAGAGTTATATGAACCTTCAGCTTCGTTAAGGCTGGATCAAACTCGCTTGTCCTGATACTTCATTAGATGCCAAATTTAAATTGGCTTTACCCAAGGGAGCCGATTCCGGCAGGGAATATGGGAGGCAGAATCAGCGAAGAGCTGAGGCGAGAGCGCGAGGTCAGGGAGAAGCTTCACGCACATGAATTAATTCAGAGTTTTCTGTATCTTGGTGTATTTCTCTCATATTTAAGAGTATCGGACGCAAAGTTTTCATGCTCCCCTTCGCATATACGTATAGCTATATCTCCCATACCCCTCGGCCAGTGCTTTGAGCGAGTCCCGGTGGTCTCCCACAGCCGCTGCCGAGTCCGAATTTGGCCACTTTCTGCTCAGTTGGGTGTTTCGGGGAGCCTGCTTCCGTCTCAGATGCTCGTCAGACAGCGCTGTGCAGAGCTGCCTTTTCTTGGGGGGGTGTGTTCCTCCCAGCTCGGGAAAATAAGACAGAAATGTGATGGGTTTTGGTGCCTTTACCCGGAACCCGCTCTTCTAAGCGTGTTTCATTTCTGGTAGTTTGCCCTAAAAAGCTCGGTAATAAATGGGGAAAATCACTCCAAATACACAACTGTTGTTTTTTCATGGCTTCAGCTTTAAAAAGTGCTTTTGTAACATCTGAATATTTCTGCAAGATTGGAGTTTTATTATCTCCAATAATTGAATCTCCAATAATTTATTCTCTCCAATAATAATCATCTCCAAGGTGTGTATGGTTACCAACATAGCCCAGACACGATGAGTGATTGGTTTTCTGAGGGCTCGGGTGGGAAAGGCCGTATTTTAAATATTCTAGGAATGCCTTGACCTTGAAGGATCTTTTGTTGGTGGACAGCAAGAAGCAAAATTGGGGGGAGCGGGGAACCATGATATTTCCAGGAAAAGAGGAAGCCTTGCAAGTATTAGGCTGGAGTAGAGAGTGAGCGTCAAAATCTCTTTTTTGTTCTCAAACTGCAAGGGTGGAAACGGCCTCACACTTGGGTCACAGCTACAGGATGATTAAATCTGGGACTGTACTTGAAAACCAGCAGTAGAATGGGTAAAAATATGTCGTTTTTCTGAGTTAGAATAGCTAAACTTTAACTTTTCCGAGTTGCGTAGTCACTAACAGCAGGTCCTGCTGTCTTCTCCATCCGTCTTGGCGGACTGGGTGCCCTGGGGATTGATGGAACTGAGTTTGGGATAACGATGTTGGGTGCTGCTGTCTTGAAACAGATATTTGGGGGAAGGCTCAGACTTGTCTTAACTACGAAGATAGCCAGCAGCCAGCTTGTTTGCTCACGGGGCAGCTACGGTGAGACGCGCCGACGTGCAAATCCGTATCCTTTGGCACCGTCCGTCTGCCGTAACAGAGCCGGTGGTGGTTGGGGATGTGCCGGCAGGTGAGGACACGGTGCCAAGCTTGGATGGTGTGACAGAGTGGTGGTGGGACCTTAAGTTCACACCTCTAGATCTTGGGCTGGTGGGCAGAGGACCTGTCACTCAGTGGTGCGGGGGATGTCTCCATTGATCCCACCGGATCAGGATGCTTTAGGGTTGTGGTGGGTCGCCCTTGGCTGGACGCCAGCTGCCCACCCAGCCGCTCCATCGCTCCCTCTCCTCAACTGGACCAGGGGTGGAGGAAAAAATAGGGCGGAAGGTTCGTGGGTCGAGCTAAGGGCAGGGAGGGATCACTCAGCAATTACCTTCACGGGCAAAACAGACTCGACTTGGGGGAAGTTAATTTATTTCCAATCAAAGGTCCGAGAAGGATAATGAGAAATAAAACCAAATCCTAAAACCCCTTCCACCCACCCCTGCCTTCTTCCTGGGCTCGCTTCATCCCCAATTTTTCCACCCCCTCGCCTCTTCCTCCTCCTCTCTTCCCCTGCTCCAGCGTGGGGTCCCTCCCATGGGAGGCAGACCTCCATGAACTGCTCCGACATGGGTCCTTCCCACGGGCTGCAGTCCTTCCGGAACAGGCTGCTCCAGTGTGGGGTCCCCTGCGGAGCCACAAGTCCTGCCGGAAGACCTGCTCCAGTGTGGGCTCTCTTCCGTGGGGTCACAGCCTCCTTTGGGCACATCCACGAGCTCTGGCGTGGGGACCTCCAGGGGCTGCAGGCTGAAGCTCTGCTCTGCCGTGGTCTCCACCACGGGCTGCAGGGGGGGCATCTGCTCCACTGTGGACCTCGCAGGTGAGGACATGGTGCCAAGCTTACAGGAGGTTGGGCGAGCAGTGGGCGTGGACGGTGTCACCCGTGGTGGTGGGACCTTAAATTCACCTCTAGATCTTGGACAGAGGACCTGTGGTGCTGGGGACATCTCTGATCCCACTGGGTGGAGACAGGTTAGGGTTAAGGCAGGGGGCTCTTCATCCCTTTAGTCTGGCTTAACATTTGGAGTAAATCACCCTTCGCAAATGTCTTTTGGATTCTGGGGTCATTCATTTTTCAGGAGAAATGGATCTTGCCCGGAGTTATCTTGGAAACTGCGTGTTGGGTGCAGAGAGGTTCTGTTTGAGTTGTAAACTAAAATATTTAACTGCTGAGCCAGGGGAGAAATCCGATAAAATACTCACCGAGAATTTTCTGTGGCTCAAAAAAACCGCCTTAAAGCTGGGAGGCCAAACCGAACGCGAGCTGCTTTAAGTTTGGGATCACTTATGTGCCGGCTTCTACACCCGTCATCCTCGCACATCCGCGGTGAAACCATGTATAAAACCGCTTCTGCACGTCTTCCTGCTGCTTCGTGTGTCCAGCCTACCTTTGTCATCGACAGTGTTGTAATCATCTTGTAAGGTAGCAATCAATAAAAGTTGGTTCCTCTCCGCTCTTGGAAATACGGCAGAATCCTTATGGCGTAGGCGTTTTTTTGTGGCAGGGACTCGGTCGCTGTTAAGCGGGTGGGAGTTGCGCAAAAACGTGGGGGTCTGTGGCTGTTGAAGCTCTTGGATCAGGTGTAAAACTGCTCAGATTCCACTTCAAGGACATCGTCTTTCCTTTGAGGCATGGAAAAAAAGGAGCCTGGAAATAGCTGCTCCCCACAAAAAATAGCGGGGACAACAAAATAAACTTAAATGGAGATGTTTTTCTTGCTGTCTTAGACATCCCGAAAAGCAGAGGGAAGCCCTGTGGTTTAGGACACAGGAATAAACTTCTTCTGGCGTGGAAACCCGCCGTACTTGGGGCACAGAGCGGACCAAAGCGACCGCGGAATTCAACATCCGACTCCGAAGCTCTCCCCGAACGCATCCTGCGGGGCACAAAGAGGAAGCAGCGGGATAACATCCGCACGGATAGAGGCGCGGGTAGCCGCGGAGGTCAGCGTCGCCGTCGGCACGGGAGCGAGGATTAGGGACGCTGCTGACGGCCGCCGGCGGCGTGAGGGTTGGACCGCATCCAGCCGATGCCGTCTGGCCGGTGGCGCGGATGCCCGCGCTCCCCGGCTGCCGAAGTCGGTCAGACGGAAAAGTAAATCCCCTTTGCGCTTCCCCACTGACACAGATTGCGGCGTTGAGACGGAGCGGCGAAGGCGAACTGACGGCGAGCGGGTTTTTCTTCAGAGCCGAGGTGCGATCGAACCGCGAAGGGTTACAGCAGACGCCAACGATCCGCCGCAGGCTGCGAAGAGAAGATTTCACGGTCCCAGTTCTGCAGGGAATGGTTAAAAAAAAAAAATAAAGGAAAAAAAGCAGAAATCCAAAGAGCTCAGAGGCGGGAAGCGACGCCCTTGGGGTACGGGTTGCAAATTCTCTTTCTCTGGATGTCAATAAATTCATTTACAGCAGCAGCAAAGCGATTCCTGCGCTAGAAACTGCACCGGCAGCTCAGGCAGGGATAAAGGCATAGAAATTTGGAGGCTGAGCAGTCGCTCGAGCGGACTGAGGGGGTTGCTGTAAGAGCTGGTGGAAACGTGGTCACACTCCAGACAAGCTCACGCCTTTGACCTTGAATTTCACAGGGTGAAACGTCCCATTTCTTGCAGAAATTGCTGCTAAACGGCGATAGCGTCAAGGTCCGCAGGGGCGCTGCGTCCCGTACGAGTCGTGGTAGGTGCCCAACAACTCGACCTTTGGATCTCACGTGATAGTGAGCGATATCTTAGGTTTTTAATATTCTGATCCTGGGGATTCTTGTGCTGTTTCATTAAACGGTTTCAAGATAAAATAGCTCTGAAATTGTGAGGGAAAGGAGAGCTGGAGCGGTTTGGCTAGCAGAGTATAGTGGAAGGCGGGGGGGAAAAAAGGCAGAGTTTAAGGCAAGAGTAATGTTTATGTATTTATTAATTGGTATTTTTAAACAGCAGCAGCTGTTTCTACACCGTAATATGTAAAGGGAGACACCGAGGTGGGATTTCTCTCGCTTCTTTCATACACGGATGTCGTGGCCATCTCTTTTTCCACATGAATCACACTGGGGAAAAAACCCAACCCTGCTAGACGCGGATGTCCAGGTTCGGGTAAAATACTTCTCCTCGTCCTCAGTCTGGTCTGTTGGTGGGGTTTGGATGGGGATGCTGTCCTGTGGATTCGAGATGCATCTGCTGCGGCGCCCGGCGCCTTTCACCGTCAGTGGTCCTGAAGTGCTTGGTCTTGTGCTGCGGGTGCCTGGCAGGAGAACAGGATCTAGTCCAGCCTTGTGTCCAGGAATTTGGGGATTAGGTGTCGTGGATAAATCAATCTGATTTAACTCGATGGCGTGCAAGATGGATGCGGAAGAGGTCTGGACCACTTGAAAATCCACAGCGCTGCAGAAATGCTCCCAAATCCCTCTTTTNCCGGAGAAACGCTCCCAAATTCCTTTTTTTTTTTTTTTTTTTTTTTTTAATTTGTTTTTCAGCAAAACTTACAGACTGTTGTCTAATCCCAGTAGCTAAACCCCAAAATACTCAATTAATACAGCATAAACTCATTCCAACAGCAGCTTTGATGCAAAATGTGAATTTAGTATCCCACTGCACGTTGTCCCGTGGAGTTGTGCCAAAGCGCCGAGCTCAGTCCAGCGTCTCGCAGAAAATGAATCCAACCCCTGGGGCTTTATTTCTTTTTTCCCCCAAAATAATTACAGCAACAGGGGAGAGGGAGCAAACCGCTGACAAGAAGTCATCTTCGGTCTCAATTACGATCTCCCCGTGAGCATCGTGGAATAAGGTCCGACTCTGCCCCTGCCTCATTTGTGTTTTTCCAGTCCATTCCGAAGTGATATTAATGAGGATGGATGGAAACGAGTTTCCCGTTCGGTCCCTAACTAATAAAAGCTGTTTTGGAAGGTGGCCGTGGTGTCGGTGACTTCTGCTGACTGATGCTGTGTGTCCTACAGCAAAACTGAGCCAGGACTTGGAAAACAGCGAAATAAACCAGTTTGAAACCTGGATTTTGGGAACAGCTGCCGCCTCGGTACCCGCCGTGGCGTTATCCCCTTTTTGCACTTAAAATGACCCTGCCAGGCAATACCAGAGAGCGCTTTCTCGGAGTCGTTAGTGGAGTCGAGGATCTCGACTCTCTCTCTCTCTCTTTTTTAATAAAAGCATAACCACCTTTGAGAAAAAAAATAATAACCCACCTTGTGTGATTTTTCCCCTATAGGAGGTGGGGGGGTTTGGTTTGGGTTTGGTTTAGGTTTTTGGGGGTTTTTTTAATAGCTCAGTGGCTTGGGGGGAAAAAAGTTCACTTTGTATTTCCCTCCTTGGAAAACTTCTTGGATCTTGTTTTACTCTGCAGAGCCCTCATTTCTTTCCTTACCTCAGTTTCCCTCCTCCATCCACAAGGCTTTTACTCTGCAGCCGTTCAGGGTGCTATTTTTTCCTTTATCCTATTAAAAATCGAGTGTTTTCCAGTACAGACACACCACCGCCGCCTTGTTTTCCAACTAATTCATCCCCACTGCTCCTGTGTAAATACATTGATACCAAAAACCTTTCCTGGTTTGGGTCTTTCCAACTTCATTAAACCACCATCGCCGCCCGCGTGGAAGAGGTAATTTTTAATTCTGGGTGATCCTGGAGGATTCCAGTCTTCATTTCCATGCGTTAATGGGGATAATTAGCATCCCTTCAAAGCATAATAGGGGAAACCAGGCACGCGCCAGCCCTAATCCATCTCTGGGAATGTTTTATGAGGCTTCTTTATAGTGTGTACGCAGGTCTTTGTTGCTGTCGGCCTGGGACGGACGGACAGACGGACGGCCCGCTTTGTCTCGCTCTCCAGGAGGTTTCCCAGCCCGCTCCCTAAGAAAAGGAGGATGCGCTGACCTCTGGCCAGTTTTTTCCCCCAGGATTTTTGAGCAGCTTTGTGGCAGGTCGCTCGTAGCGCACGGGAGGATTCGGGAGGCGAAGCTGCTTTTCCCGGGATGCTCACGGATGCGACGCCTCATCTTCATCCCGCCTTGGAGCAAGCGCCTTCGGCCGTTGAGTTTTGGGGACGGGGCCAACTCGTTTCATCCACCCTGCGCAAGTTTGGGGTGGGAATTTTTCCCTGACGCGGGTTTTCTGGCTCGGCTTCCGGCTTTGAGATGGGGCTCCTGACATGGAGGATGGGGAGAGGTGTATGGAGGAGAGAGGAGCTCCTTGAGCTGGGATTTAAACATCATTTTAAACCGATCGCAAGCAGGTCTTGAGGAGCAAATGGTACTCTTCAGTCCTCTCCCAAATTCATTGCGCTATGCGTACACAAGCAAAAATAACTCTGAGCAATGCGGGACCTGGGAGGAAGCCCCTTCTTGGGCAATTTCAGATGGAACTTTAAGTGGCAAGGTCATTTTGTTGGAAAATTATTCCCGCAGAGAGCAGCGCGTGCTGGGCTGGACGCCGGGAAGACTCCGGGTGTAATTTTAACACCAGCTGAATATCCGTGTCTCGGGTTAGGTGGAAGCCGCTGCATTTTCCGGGCANGGCCGGTTAGAGCAGCAACAGAGTTTAGGACTAAAATTCCATCAATAATCCATGCTCATGCCTGTCCCAGCTTCTCCTCACGCGTGCTGCGATCCGACGAGACCGTACCGGCTTCGTGTTGCTGCTCGGGCAGCGTAAACCTCATGTATCTTCTGAAAGGGGGATTTAAGTATTTCTGTTTTCTTGCAATTAGAGTGCAGTTGCTGTGGATGGATCCAGCGCTGCAAACGTCGCTGTAACTTGGCGTCTGGCTGTCTGCACGATAGAAATAGTTGGTTTTAACATCCTTCGTTAAACGTTGCCGACTCAAAATAGGTTAAAATTCAGTTTTCACTTCAGCAGCTCACCTTCCCGGCACTGCCCAGGATGGGCAGATAACCTCAGAGTAACTCGCTGGAAAAAAAATAAAAACTACAAAATCACGTTAGTACTTGGTAACGTTCATTTCTCAGGTCTCTTTTTTTTCCAGGTTCATTTCTTCATCTTTTTATTTAGGCTGAGACGAGAGAGGAGGAGCGTGTGGGGTGGCTTCTTGCGAACGCAGCCGCTCTCGCGTTCAAATCACGGAGCGTCTGCGTCAGTCGCTCCTCTAAGGCGGGCGGTAGAGTCGTCTTCAGGTTTCCCCCCGCTAGCTGGATGCGTCCCTGATGGCGTGGATCCTCGATGCAGTTTCTTTTCCACCAGCGCTGCTCACGCAGCTGAGGATCCGCCTCTTGTTTCAGTCTCAGCACGTCTGCCCGTTTAAACCACCTCGAAATAATCCATCTGCCCGAACGAAAAGCAGCGTTTTCTTGCTTATGCCACCCTCTTCTAGTCGTTAGGAGATTTTTTTTTTCCTCTTTGGGATGTTTTTCGGGGGCTGGTGCTGTGACAGCCCGCCACGCGTTCCCGGTTATTAATTTCTCCTGCTTTTCAACTGGAAAATATTCCCAAACTGCGCCCACAATCCTGCCACCTTCGCTGTCCCCTGTCGCTCTCAAACGCATCACCTTCCTCCATCCCCGGGACCCCCGTCTTCAGGCTTTGCCCACGTCGCTGCCCGGGCAGCCTGGACTTGGGGCAACGCTTCGTTTTTCCCTCCGGAGAGCGAGGGGGTTTCCCTGCTTTCTGCGCCCCGACCGCTGCCTCGCGCCCGGCAAAGCCCTCGAATTTATTTTCTTGTGATTCCTCTGGCTGGTGCCTCTGGTGTCCTCTAGAGCTGACCTCCTGCTCCGTGGCCGTGTTCCCTTTTAGCCCATCAATACGATGAATTTTTCAGACCCATTTCTCCATTTTTTTGCCCCGCAATATCGTCTCTGCTCCCTCCCATTGCCCCCAGCTCAGCTTTAGGGTAGAAGAAGGAGAGGTCCTTCTGCAGGTCTTGGGCTCCTCCTGGCCTGGCAGTTCCCTCTGCCGGCTCCTGCTCCGCATTACAGCCCTTTCCCTTCCCGCCTCTTCCCCTGGGGGGAAAAAAAATCCAGGATATTTTTTTGGCAGGCAGCATTAAAATCACGTGGATCTAGCCAAGCGCAGGGAGCGCGGTCCTGGTGAACTTGAGCTTCTCTACGCCAGATACCATCCCAGCGAGGTCCGTCCTCCCACATCTCGCTTATACCTTCACCTAACGAAGCGCGTAAGCATTAATCGCGGTAATCGACCAAGCGTTTTTCCTGCTTTTCCCACTTTGGCCGAACGAGAAGGTACAGCGTGAGGCACGTCGGTCTGCCTCTTCCCGGTAAGGTTAACAAAGGCTTTCTGGTCACCGCGTCTCAGGATGGTGCTACGTGCGGGTTTTCTTAAGCTACAGATTAATTATTTTCTTCTTACTAATTATTTTCTTAATCGATAGCTTCAGGTGGTTCGGGTTTGCTTAATCCTGAGAAAGTAAGAAAACCTGATCGTAGCACCTTCAGTAGCACAATCGGTAATACAGATTAGATTTCTAATCTAATAGAGATTAGATTTCTCATCTGTAATGTAGATTTCTAATCTGTCCTATAGATCAGATTAAGATAACCCAAATTTAGCACAATTTTAATCTTTAGATTAAGATAACCCAAATTTAGCACAGTTTTAAGCTATAGATTAAGAAAACCCAAACGTAGCACCATCTATAGCACAATCTATAATACAGATGAGATTTCCAATCTAATAGAGATTAGATTTCTCATCTGTAATACAGATTTCTGATCTATAACACAGATTAGATTAAGAAAGCCCAAAGTTAACACTGTCTTAATCTAAAGATTAAGAAAACCCACACATAGCACCACCTATAGCACAACCTATAATACAGATTAGACTTCTAACCTAATTAATACAGATCAGATTTCTAATGTATAATATCGATTAGATTAAGAACACCCAAACGTAGCACTTTCTGTGCAGATTAAGCAAGCCGTAACGCAGCATCTGCAGCGGTGTCTATCACATAGGTCAGATTTATAGATAATCTATAAATTTATAAATCTATAAAATCTATAAAATCTATAAATTTACTGTGCAGTAAAAGCCAGGCTTACATTCTCCATCCTGCAGCGCTGCTTTCTGATTTTTTGCCCGTTCTTAAGGGCAGAGCAGGCACAGGTCTATCAAACCCAATTTCCCTGAACTCCCCGACGTTTGTCTTCCGTGTCAGAGAAGATTCCCCATACCCATAATTGTATTTTTTTCCTGGGAATACCCCGCGCGCGCGCACAGCGGTGATATCCGTATTTCTGGCGAGAGCTGAGGCTGGGGATGAGTCGGGGCTCGCCTTTAGGTCAAGTCGGGCTGCGAACCCTTGGCCCGTTGAGACAGGCCGAGCAAAAATTGAGGGTTTTCTGTTAAAAATTGACATGTTTCTGATTTTTTTTCTGATATTTAGGCACACAGGTGGGGTGATAACGTGAGAGAGGAGCCGTAACGTAACCGCCAGGGCAGGGGAGAGCGTCAAAGCGTCCTTTTAGTGGGGAAGAGAGGAGAAGAAAAGTGTAAATTGGTGTGTTTCCAGCTAATCCATTAAAAAAAAAAAGTCGCTAGAGTGTGAAAACCCAAGAGGAGACTGGTAGGGTCCCTGCAAAGGAGCAAGAGGACAGTGAAAAAGATAAGGGATAAATAAAATAAGTGAAAATAAAAGGATAAATCTGATATCGTACTTAACTGCCTGGATGGCTGGTTAGAGCCTTTGCTTTTAAGTGGAAGGGGAAGAAATTAAACCGATGACGAAATATTTTCCCTTCTCTTTAAAAACTCCTTGGCTTCCTCTTACGGCTGGCTCTGGGAGAGCTATTGTCTTAAGAGGGAGCAGAAGGAAATCAGCCAGTCGCAGTCCTTGAAATGATGGATTTCAGGAAAGAGCTTGCCCTGAAGGTGGAAACATGCCTGGGAAAAACTTAAATACCAGTGCCGGTTCCTCGTTTTTCCATAGGTGTCGTGTTTGCAGGTGTCCGTAGACTCCTTTGCTTCGCTGGACTATTGATGTACATTGGAAAAACAGATAATTCTCTGGAGGTAGCCTTCATTTCTGATGCCTTGGGTTGATGCCTCAGATTAATTGCTTTGTTTGTTTCATCAGATACAGTATCTAAAGGCATTTGTGCCTGAAGCCACGGAAGATAGATGGACAAGCCAAGCAACTTCTGACTCTGCATCATTTTCTGGGGCAAAATTATATGGCAATGTATCCTACAAGGTAATGTAGCCCCTTGCAGTGAGTAAAGAGGATTCCTTTTGCTTGGCCACCACTTGATAAGAACAGTTTATCGCTTGAGAGCTTCCCTTTAATCCGTGACCTAGAGGAGTCGAGCACCACCCCGAAGCAAAATTCAAGGAATTTTGCAAGAGAGGGAAGTCCAAATTGCCTCCAAATTGTGTCGTGTTTGAGTTAAATCTACCCTGCGGAGAGCGGGCAGGCTACCCTGCTAACGGGGAAGAAAATCAAGGAGCAAAATGAAAGCTGGGAGTAGAGAGGTTTCGCAGGACACCTGAGCTAACAGCTCTCTGGACCGCGGTACTCCTGTCTCCACAGCCATAAAATCCGTAAAATATCCCGGGTGAACAAAGGGAGTCTGCCCCAGCGATCTTGCCGCTCGGGCGACGCTTCAACTCGCGTGGAGCCCTGAAAAGTTAAACCCCATCATCTGAGCACCAAAAGCTGACGTTGCCCTGGTGCGTTAGCGGGTCGGTGTTGGTTTGGGGTCAGTAAAAGCAACGGACCACAGACTTGAGCAAGGGTTTAAGACTGGTTGAGGTTTTATGGAGACTGGGAAGCAGTTGAGGGACGTGGCAGGTAAAATCGCACAGGCGCTTCATCTCTCCGGCTCTTCGTCCCTTGCTGCGGTACGTGCGGAGACCACGTCTGCGCGTCCAGACCACGACCAGAGACACGGGGCTGCTCTACGCAGCAGAATAAAAACCCAAACCCGTGGGCAGATGCTTGTCGTGAGCACATACGTGCCTCTATATTCTGAAATACTGACTCGAGGCCAAGCATACGTGCAGAAGTTTGCTCCACCGAGGTTAATGCCTCGGCGCCGAGTGGGGTTTTTTCCAGATCACGCAGGACTGGCAGTCCTAAACCAAATCAGTTCTGCCCCAGCTGAGAAAGCACTCGATAACCCCACGAGTGGAGAGATGGGGAACGTTTTCTTCCTCGCTTTCCCCCGGGTGTCACTCGAAACTGGTGAATAACGAGGCTCTTAATTCATCTCGCACAACATATGGTGGTCTTCTCTAATTAATACCTGCATGTCTTAAGCTTAACGCGTGCTACACATGCTCAGCGTTAAATTAGACAAAGGACGCACGTCACGGCGGGTGTCCTTACACGAGGAAGGTCCCACGCGCCCAGCGAGGGTGGGCATTCACCGCGTGGTGGTGGTGAAGCCGCCGGTTCGCGGTGGCCGGTCCTGGCTCCGTGGTGACCCCTTCACGCAGCTGTAGCTTAAGAAGATGGACGGGCTGCGTGTGGTCTTTGGAGAACTCTGAAATATGCCCTGGGAGAAGTCCATAAGCTCAGCAAAACTGCCAAAAAAGGTGGTTTCTGGTCTTCAGAATGATACTTAAACTACCTACTGAAGGATGATCTATCTAAATTATCACCTAAGTTACCTACCTTAAGATTATCTACCTAGCTTATCTACTTCAAGGTTATCTACCTTAAGATGATTTACCTAAAGATGATCTACCTAGATGATCTACATAAAGATTAGCTACCTAAATTATCTCCTTAAATTAACTACCTGAAGTTATTATCTACCTAAATTAACTACCTCAATTAACTACCTCAAGATTATGTCCTTAAATTAACTACCTAAAGTTATTGTCTACCTAAATTATCTACTGAAAGCAGATAATGTGAATTAAACGTGGGTCTGTCCGCTGCATGGTTCAGCTGAAGCATGCTGCAGAAGCTCAACGTTCACCTGAAAGACAGACTTTGGCATTAAATGGGGGTGAGCTGACCCGTGGGGGTGGAGTGGGGGGCTACCAAGAAGCGGAAAGGAGATAAATCTGTCACCCTGCTGGAGCTAAAACCTGGCCGACGCCAAGTTAACTTCTCTTCCTGGTGTCGGCCAGCGCAGCCCTGGAGCTGAAGCTGGTACCTGCCAAGAACGAAGGCTCTTTATGGAGACCATTGGAGTCCTCGTTGACCAGATTAGGCAAGAACAGGGATAAAACTCACGCTCACTAAGGAGCGGAGAGGCAACGCCGATGCCTGGCGTGGAAGAGACAGCAAACTGCCTCTGAATGTTCTTTCTTACCCTGGCATGCAGAATGCTGACATAATTTGTTGGGATGATGCAATGCTGTCACTAAGGAAGCGGGGCTGCGCAGGGTCTACTTGCCCAAGCTAGTCTGGCAGAGGTCCGCCGGTTTATTTTTAAGCAGCACCTTGTACCGAAAGCCTGGGGTTGAAGTGACATCCTCTCCCTTCTCCTTGTTTTTGCAGGGTGTCCGGTGAGGAATGCAATGGGATCAATAGCATGTCGGCGGAGAGCGGCCCTGGAACGAGACTGAGAAATTTGCCGGTAATGGGGGATGGACTAGAAACCACCCAAATGTCTACAACGCAGTCACAGGCTCAACCCCAACAAGGCAGTGCTGTAGGCGTTAATCCCCCTCCGCCGGAGACTTCCAACCCCAACAAACCCAAGCGACAGACCAACCAGCTGCAGTATCTGCTCAAGGTGGTGCTGAAGACGCTATGGAAGCACCAGTTTGCGTGGCCTTTCCAGCAGCCCGTGGACGCCGTCAAGCTGAACCTCCCTGTAAGTAGAGGTCGAGAGACCAGACGAAGGTTCTCAGTGGAAGGAGCGAGACCGTTTGGGCCTGGCGCCTGCATCCGCCTTTCCGAAATCACAGAATCCGTGTCTACCGGTCGGACTCGGTGATCTCCCAGTTGGACGTAATGATCTACCAGCTGGACTCGTTGATCTAATAGTTGAGCTTGATGAGGTAACGGTTGGACTCGATGACCTTAAGGGTCTTTTCCAACCTGAACGAGTGCATGATTCTGTGATCTTCTAGAAAATACACACACAAGGAGGAATCTCAACTGGCTCAGCTACTGCTTTGCCCTTCACCACCACTCTCTTTCCTCTGGGACGTGAAGAAGGAAGTAGGAATAATATTTCAGGAGTCAGGGAGGGTGAGTCTGCCCTCTGTCCCTCAGCCAAGCACCAAAAATTATTAACAACCAAAAATTATTAAGCACCAAAAATTATTAAGCACCAAAAATTATTAAGCATCAGAGATTTTTAAGCAAATCATCTCTTGACTCGAGCTCTGCCTTACTGCTCCCCAAAGCCCAGCACATTTTTCTGTGCCTTGCTCGGTCTCCGCTGCTTTATCGGCAGAGTCTGGGGTTTGGGTTTTTTTTTGTTTGAGATTAAAACACTCGGAGCCTTTCACGGAGCATCCGAGCTCTCAAACGACCGCTGCGCTTCTCGTGCCTTGCAGCGCTGTTGGCAACTCATGAGTTGTTTCGTGAGGGACACCAATTTTGAGTTAATTGGCAGTAAATCGAGGGAGTCGAGTGCACCCTCAGTAGGTTTGCAGATGACACCAAGCTGGGTGGGAGTGTCGAACTGCTCAAGGGTAGGAAGGCTCTGCAGAGGGATCTGGACAGGCTGCATCGATGGGCCGAGGCCAACTGTATGAGGTTCAACAAGGCCAAGTGCCGGGTCGTGCCCTTGGGTCACAACAACCCCATGCAACGCTCCAGGCTTGGGGAAGGGTGGCTGGAGAGATGCCCGGCAGAAAAGGACCTGGGGGTGCTGGTTGACGGCCGGCTGAACATGAGCCAGCAGTGTGCCCAGGTGGCCAAGAAGGCCAACAGCATCCTGGCTTGTGTCAGGAATAGTGTGGCCAGGAGGAGTAGGGCAGTGATCGTGCCCCTGTACTCGGCACTGCTGAGGCCGCACCTCGAATGCTGTGTTCAGTTTTGGGCCCCTCACACAAGAAGGACATGGGGGTGCTGGAGCGTGTCCAGAGAAGGGCAACAAAGCTGGTGAAGGGTCTGGAGAACAAGGAGAAGGTTCTAGAGAACTCGTGAGGAGCGGCTGAGGGAACTGGGGTTGTTTAGTTTGGAGAAGAGGAGGCTGAGGGGCGACCTTATCGCTCTCTACAACCACCTGAAAGGAGGGTGTAGCGAGGTGGGGGTCGGTCTCTTCTCGCAAGCGACAGGACAAGAGGAAATGGCCTCAAGTTGTGCCAGGGGAGGTTTAGATGGGATATTAGGAAAAATTTCTTCACTGAAAGGGTTGTGAGGCACTGGAACAGGCTGCCCAGGGGCGTGGTTGACCCCCCCATCCCTGGAGGTGGTTAAAAGACGTGTAGATGCGGCCCTTAGGGACTTGGCAGTGCTTGGTTAATGGTTGGACTCGATGATCTTAAAGGTCTTTTCCAACCTAAACGATTCTGTGATTCTAAATTGGCATGAAAGCCTTCTCCTGCTGCACAAGGGTTGCATCGCTGCCCACCGGTGTCCTGCCCGGCACGTCACGGATGGGAAAGGGAAGGATGCAGCCCTTCCCACTGCCCGCTCCCTGCCTCAACCCGGGGAACCATCACCAGGAGAAGTTAGAATAAAACCCAAGGAGCTAGCAAAAATTGAAGCGTAATTTAGAGATCATTTATTATAGTACATGACGCCACCATCTCTGCTGCGCAGCTGGTTTGGTGGACCCTGCCCGATCCCACCAGAAGAGGTTTGTTCCCTCCTTCCATTCCTCCCTTGAGATGCTCTCCCTTGAAGAGCACTTTCCTTGTCTGTTTTACCTTTAAGATATAACGGCTCTAAATATATAACCTGTTCCCCAGCATTAGGCTATTCCATTCCTTCGTGGTAGGAGCGAGCTCCCTGCTGCATGTGGAGAGTGTCGGTTCTATAGCAACAGCGTTTCCAGCCTTTGTTTTTTCTTCTGAACTTTATACCTAAAAATAGAAACACCTTCTTTTGTATGAATCCCGATGCGTTTAAGGGGCTGTAGTAAATCTGATTTCCCCACTTCTCCTGTCGCTGTCTTCAACGTGTGACCTCCTTTTCATTCATTTCCCGTAAGATTTTTAGGAATTACCCCGCACCGTTACCAACCGAAAAACCCAGAATCGGGGAAATTTTGGTGCCTCTGGGGGTAAATTACTGCTCTACCAAAGGGTTGTCCTTCTATTTAATTAAAAAAATCCCAGCTGAGAGGCTGATGGGGACTAAGTCTGGCAGCTGAGTATCTGCTGGGCTGGGAGGATCTCACCCAGGTGGGTCTGGGAATGAGGTGGAGGAATCCCGGTCCTTAAACTCCATGCAAACCCGTGCTTGGCTGATGGCTTTGGTTCCCGCACTGACATCTCCCTCTTTGCCCTTCGCAGGATTATTATAAGATAATTAAAACTCCGATGGATATGGGAACAATAAAGAAACGCTTGGAGAATAACTACTACTGGAACGCTCAAGAATGTATCCAGGATTTTAACACGATGTTTACAAACTGCTACATCTACAATAAGGTACGAAAAGTTCCCGAATCTGCGTTTTTCCAAGGGAAATCTTCCACGTCCTCGTTGGACCGGCGCGGAAATGCAGGCGTTGCTTGTTCGAACAGTCCTTAAAAGGAACCACCGCTGAGATCAGCTTCTTTAGGAAAACAAACGGGATTAAACCGATGGGAGCTCAGGCACGTCTGTCTTCTGCCGAGCAGCAAGAGGCAGACAGGGCTGGCTTAGCAGCCTTCCCCTCCCAGAAGAATTATTAGCAGATACCTTCAGTCTAGACGTCATTTCTTTCCTTTTTTTTTTTTCTTAAAAGGAAATTTTTAAGATTTTCTTAGGGTCTGACTCGAGCAGAGCCACGAACGTTATCAAACAAATACTTGAGAAGTAGGTCTGTGCTTCTTATTTTCTCTAGCTTTGTTAAGAAGCCGACTTAAGGCTGGTTGAAAAAACACCCTGAAAATCATTTTATAAACAGTTGTGCAACCGCCTGGGTGCAGGAAGGAATATCCAGAGGGATGAGGAGCATCCCAGGGCATTTCCACAAATGGTGGTGGTGGGACAGTGGCCTGTGTCGGCCAAAACCTGGGGTGATGGTGGAGCTTGGAGAGTGGGAGAAGGTTCTCAGAGGTGGTACCAGGCTGTACTGAGCACAGGACACTTGCTCGTTATCTGCTGAAGCAGAGAAAGGACCGCAAACGAAGGGTTTACCGCCGTCCTCGAAGTCAGTGAGGTGAGGTCAGAGCCTCAGCCTTCCCTCCAGCCTTCTCCTTCCCCAACCACCTCCACCCTTTCCACCGCTCGCCCGAGTGTTTTGGTTCCCATTCGGTTTCGGCTCTCCGTTTCTCACGGGTCTTTTCTCTCCGCCCCCGTTGCTTGACCCTCGTGCGCTTTGACCTTTTCCTCTCAGAAATATTGTGCAAGACCTTTCTAGTTTGTTCCAAATAAATAGTCGTTAGCAGTTTGGGTTCTTCAAAACCATCTCCTTGGCCGCTGCCCTTTCTGGTTTGAGCCAGCGTGATGCAGCTGGAATGAGGGTAGGCTCTTAAAGGCTTCAGGTTACTCATACACGCTTTGAAGTCTTCTGCCACATTCTCCCACCACGGAGTCTTCCCCCTGTCAGCTTTCTCCCTGAGATCTCCCCTCTTCTCCCTGATCCTTGTGCCGGTGGCAGGGCTGGAGCTGCTTTCTCGTGGTGTCACCATGTGTCGCGATAGCCGTGGCCATTGGTTTATGGTCTTCACGTCAATCCAGACGTCAACCTGGGCTCCTGTTCTCTTGCCGCCTGCCCTTCCCTCTCTGCCGAATTTTGTTACTATCCACAAAACAACTTCAGGCCTTGGTATCTCTTGGCTCTTCTCACCCGCAGTGCTGCAGGGTGCCCCTGGGCAGAAGATCTCCCCCTCTCTAGGTGTCCTCCTTTCTGTTCTCCTTGACCTTTGCAAATACAGGCGTCCCCTCTGGATCTGCCGTTCTCTCCTTCCACACCGATTTAGCAACAACTAAAGGTGCAGAACAGTCAGCTTCCTCCTTAAAAACCTCCTCTTTCGGGGAGGAAATTTTCTTGCAAGCTCTTTCCGAGCTCTTTTGATCCCCTAACCTGACACTCTACAGAGACACCTCGTCCATGAGACCCACCAAGTCAGGGGGATCTCACGTGGTGGAAATGACTGGCTGGCATTAATCCAGTTCACTCTTTTTCCGCTTTTTCCCTCTTTTTCCCTCCTCCCTTCATTCAGAAAACAACCTTTGCCGCCTGCAGGTCACACCTTGCGTCGGTTTATTCTCTGATGCATCTCCTCGGTGACGTCCCTGCCCATTGTCTGGTTTTACCTATAAAATCAAAGGGTGAGGATTTGTCCGTGCATTTGGCGCTTGGGACAGCGTCCTGTGCACCTTTTCGCTGTACCGTAACGGAAATAGCAGCGCTAAGGAGGGTGAAAAGACTCAGAATTATTTGCAGAGACATTTTATAGATCTCTTTATATAAAGGTATGTATTTCCATACATGCTTTGCCTAATTTATCCTATCTGTTTTTCCTCCAGCCAGGGGATGACATAGTCTTAATGGCAGAAGCTCTAGAAAAGCTTTTCCTGCAGAAAATCTCCGAAATGACCCAGGAGGAAACGGAAATCGTTATAGCCCAGACGAAAGGAAGAGGACGCGCGAGGAAGGAAGCAGGTACGGTGCTTATTTCTACGACGTTCGTGGTTAAGCCACGCTCAGCTTCACGTGGCGTCTTGACCTGGCTTCATCCTACATAAATTGGGGTGTTTAACTGGGGTGTTAATTAAACCCGGCCATCCTTCCGCGGGATGGCCACGGTCGTCGGTGTTCTCAGTGCCTCGCTTTGTTGCGTAGAGCGTCTGGAATCGGGTGGGAAGGAGGGCGGCTGCTGCGTGCTCTCGCCTATCTGCATGAGACTCTCTCTGGTGGAAGGCAGGGCTTGGCGAGGTCTTAAAAGTCCCTCGTCCGTGGCTTCTGGGCATCGTTTCTGGGGGAGGAGGAGCGCTGGGGACAGGCTTTGCGGTAAACACAGCGCTGCTGAGGCGCGTGTATTTATAGTGCCGGAAGAAACGTTGTCGTTCCCTGCTTTTCCACGAAGGTAAAAAGCTGAGAGCAATAGTAGAAATGTTTAATTTCTGCTGTCGGGGAGCTGAGATGATGAAATGTCCCTCGCGATACCTCGAGGATGAAGTACAGCTGTTAAAAAGCAGCATGTACGCTCTTGCATCAGACCTCTTTGAGTTTCACAGCCGCTTTTCACGTCCTCCGGGACGGACTCGGTGCTGTAAAAAAGCTGCAGCGTGTTAGAAAAGCATCGGTGACGCCAGAGAAACCGATCACAACGTGACGGCTACAGACCGACGAGGGAATCCTGGCACGGAGAGCATCTGAAAACAGTTCTGAGCATCACAACCCACCGCTGTCCTCCGTAGAACTTCTCAACTTTCAATTTCCACACCTCATTCATTAGTTTTGCCATGACTGGGGATAGGTAACGACGTTTGACGAGCTTACTGTCCTTCGAAAGGATGTGTTGCCCCAAGCCAGGTGGAACGCCGCTCCCCGAAGGTGAATTCGCTTTGTGCAGACCCACCCCGTGCTCGGCCAGAATCCCAGAAACCCTTTTTTTTTTTTGTGGCCAGGCTGATGAATTTACTTTGTCTTGCTCTTTTTCAGGGCTGAAACATTAACCTGTGTGCTTTAGGCTCTGCATAAAGTTGAACCGCAGCATTTTGAACCCTTATTTAAGGTTATAAATTGGTAAAATGACGTTCTGTATTTGTGTCTGTTGATCCCTTAAGACTTCACGTTAATGATGTAGGCTTCGGGGTTTTTGGAAGCTTTGCTCCCAGGTTAGTAATTTACAGGATCAAAAAGTACCATTTTGCTCACTTAATCCAATCCTCTCTCTGCTCTGTCATGTAAAAGCGTGGTTCAACCACCCGTTCATTTATTTACGGTCTGTCTCCTGGAAGAACATGTAATACAGCGTAAAAAACCAAATCTCCACTGGTGCTGTAGAGGAGGAGCACGCTAACTAGCTGCCAAGTCCGGTATTTTCCCGATGTGTTTCTGGTCTGAACTCTGCAGCACCGTCTCTTCTTGAAATAACCTTGCGATATTGAAGGCTCCCCTGTTTGCAAATCTGTGTTCTCTGTAGTAATCCAGTTCTTCCACTATAAGGAATTTTTTCCAATCTCTTAGTCCTCCTTTACAGCTCTTCTATGAACCCTCTCCACTTTTTCTCATCGACAACTGTGTACACCATAACTGGACGTAGATGTGACTGCTACTAGAGGTAAAATAGCCTTCTGATTCCCCTGCTTATACCCCAGGGATTTCATTAGCTCATTTTTGGGGGATATCAACTGTTCCCCAGGCTCGATGCCGGCTGCCAATGCTGTCGGATCGTTCGTCAAAGGGCTGAGAATATCCTGGCCGTGACTTGATCTCCACGGCACCTCATCAGATACGTGTCCACTTGTGAGATCCCCTTCTTAATTCTAAACACCTCTCCTCTCCATCTCATATCATTCTCATTCTTTTAACCCAAACGCGGTGCGATACCAGGAAAAATGTCACATGCAGGAGCGTCACCGCCTTTGTGTCACCAAAAAACAAGATGCTTTGCCTGTATTTACAGCCTGCCAGCTGGCGCGAGCATCCCACAACCTTTCTGGAATCCTGTCAATCCTCAGGTGTCGTCTTGTCTCAGCCTCGGACTGGTTATGCTGGGATCCGAACAGGTTATTTTCCGAGGTTTACTGGAAAATGGGCAGGAGCTGACCACAGATTTTGTCAGTTGACCCTTGAAGGTTTTGGTGACAGTTGTCTGGGTAGTAGAGAAGAAATCAGACTTCGGTGGTTGCTGTTGAACATCCTCAATAGCTGTTGGGAAGAGAAAACATTTCTGTACTGCCATCACCCAGACAGCGAGTACAAAACGTGGTCAAAAAATGTGTAGACGCAGCACTTTGGGACATGGTTTGGTAGGCATGGTGGTGTTGGGTTGACGGTTGGACTAGACGATCTCAGAGGGCTTTTCCAACCATTATGATTCGATTCTGTAATTCTATACAAATTCAAACCAGCAATATTTACTAAATCCCCCTGAGTCTTTCCCAGTTTATTATTGACAGTCATCATCTTTCTGCGTAGAGGGACTTCATACCATTTGCAGAACATCCTTTCATCTAAGACACTGAAGAACAAAAAAAGGATCGTAAAGCCGAACACCTCAAACTGCTGTAATTGTTTTGGCTTTCTTTTCCTTCCCTTGGCAGTTTTTGCTGTCCGTGTCTCTCTCCGTTACAGGGCTGTGCTTGTGTCCAGGCGTGTTCTTCTTGCACAGTTCTAGTTCTTCTGTCCAAGCTGTTGAGTCCTTTCAGCTTCATGAAATCCAGGTGTTAAAGCACCAGCAAACCCAATTATGTTTTTTTCCTGCACATGACCAAGTTGTGATTACTCGTAGCTGCAATTTTTTTTAATTGCTATTTTTTTTAGGCACTATCCCTGATATTCCAGTACTGTGCGCAGGGAGAACCTCTCCTTGGTTAGAAAATTATTGGCCATCACCTTTCTCAGCATCTCTTTGAAGGAGAAGCGATGAAATCACCCATAGGGAAGATCTCTTTACCTACACGTCGTAGAGAGGTGCTTACAAACTCGTCTCTCCTTTTCTCTGCTGTGACCCTATAGAGTATACAGCGTGGAGGTCCCGACCCAATCTCATCACCCTTCAGCTCCCTTTGCCTATAGGATTGACCAGCGCTCCGAAAGGAGCCAGAGGTGCATCCAGAAACCATATATGGCCCATACGTAGTCTGGGGCACTCCACGCCTGGTGCTTCTACGTTGTGATTTACTATATAGAATAATATAATAATATAGTAGAAAAACAGAATAGAAGAATAGAGTAACTCTATATTTACTATATAGAATATCTGTTTGGGGACCCGCAAGACAATTTTCCTCTAGTCTGCTGTGCCTCCTGTTAAATCATGCTGTGCACTAAATCCAGCGTATAATAAACCGATTTGGGGTTAAATTATTAAAAAACAAGTGTGGTGCTGTCTGGAAAGCTTTGCTGCAAAAAAAAAACCCATAGGTTTCTAATCAAAATCTCAAGCTCCTGGGTAAGGTAGGAGGTGAAGCGTGTCGACTTTGCCTAAGCAATGCAGAGCTTCTCCGCGGTCCCAGGAGGACCCGCAGGATCCCAGCAGGAGCATGGGATCCCTCTGGCTACAAAATCCCACCTGATGTAGAAACATGAGCACTCCGCTGGCATTTTGCAGGAACGGGATGAAGTCTCCCGATTTTATTCTCGTAATAGGTTGCTGTTTCGTTCTTAGCGGAAGTAAGCTCGCTAGCGGTCGTAGTTGGGCATCTTTTAATATGTGACATTTTTCTAGCGGGATTGCAATAATTGCAGCTCCTGGGACTGACTGGGAGCAAAACTGGCTGCGTTTCTTTTCTAATTAATTATTTTTGGGGAGGAGACTCGTGGAAGAGGTGTTGGATAGCTGGCAAGGCAGGACACACAGCGAACGTGTCGTGCTCGGGAGAGTCTCCTTGTTGAGAGAGCGGTGAAACGGCAGCCAAAATCCAGTCTCTGCAGCCTGGGAGGTGAGCACAGGTACGGATCAAGCGGTGGGATTTCTCTCTGCTCAGGGTGTGCGTAAAGGATAGTCCCCGTGTTTTAAAAAATACCGAGCTCTCTTCTTGCTGAAGACACAAATCCGATTATTGCTAACGAGGTATGCTTGATATCTGACGGAAGGTGCTTCTGTAATACCTGCTGATCCCAAACCTTCTCCGGAGCTGGGGACTTTGGGGTTGATCTCACTTTGCTGATACCTCCATCCTGCAGGTCTGCTGGTGGTGTGTCCCAGCATCATCCAAGCGTTGCAGCATTTCTCTTTTCCACGCCAGAAAGTTTGGAAGCTTGGTCAGAGCTTTGTCCTGCAAAGCAACAGCAGCTCCAGCAAGGAGGTGACGTCCCCAGGGCCACTAGAAGGTCCAGGGACGGTGTTGACATTTCCAACCTCATGTCCCAACCTCTGCGGTTGAAATCACCTAACGAGGACCCTCCAGCCTAACCTAAATCACCTAGCCTCCAGCCATCAGGAGAGATTTCCCTCAGACAGTAGCAGCTGCCATGACTTAAGTCACCAAGAATTAAAGAAACTCTTCTTGATAATAGAGGACAAAATTGCTCCCGAAGGAAGAGCGGCCCGGTTTTGGCTCCAAAATGATGATAGTCAAGAACCGTTGCCGAGGAAAAAAGGTTAGGCAGGAAAAGAGGCACCCATCCTCTTGCCCTGCCTGCAAGAAATCTTGTGTGAAGGGAAGAGGAAGAGAGGAGGACACCTTTGGCCTGATCTTGGTCCTTTTCTGGAGGGGTTTTGGCACAGTTAGGTCCGGAGCTTCTTCACCATTTCAGCTAGCGAGCCATAAAAGTAATCCTCATGAAGGAAAATGTGGCAAGCGTTTGTCCCTGACTGGTTGCTCAAGAACAGGAACTGCAAGATATTAATTATCTAATGAGCAGTGGTCTTTAAAAGGCGTTATTACGAAATGTTAATTGTTTTTCCCGTTAAAACAATTAAGTTTGAAGAGAGAAGCAACCTTTTCTTTCTTTTCTCTTGGCAGTGACATCCAAACCAGGATCATCCACGGTACCGAACGCAACCCAAGCATCGTCCCCGGCGCAGACGCAGGCGCCGCAGCAAAACCTCCAGTCTGCGCAGACGACTCATTCCTTTCCTTCCGTCACCCCTGACCTCATTGTCCAGACCCCGGTAATGACGATGGTGCCTCCTCAACCTCCTGCGCCGCCTCCGCCTGCTCCTCAGGCCCCTGCGCCGCCGGCCCCGGCTCCCCAGCCCATCCAGCCTCACCCTCCTGTTATCCCAACACCTGCCCAGCCCGTGAAGGTGAGTGATGCCTTAATTATCTTAATGTGAAAGCTTAAATTATCTTCACTGCCTAGAAACACTGCGGTTGGTCAAGTGGTCGCCCTTTCTTTGCCACCAGAGTCTCATTTTAAGGCAAACAGACACAGTTTTTGGTCAAAAAATTCATGGTTTGAGAAACATTAGGAGCTACGGTGACCCTCTCTGACACCAGTTAAAGTTAGACGTGATGAATTCCACCCAGGTTTGCATGGAAACCCCATTCATCCTCTTCAGACCTTCCTGACTTGAGCTTTATATGAGTCGGGAAGAAAATCTTGGCTCGCTGAAGTGACTCATGCCCTTGACCTTTGCTGTACAACAGCAAACAATCCATATGTTTTTCTGTAGAGCTCAGTACAGGTCAACAGTGTGTGAATAGTTTTGGAAGGGCTTCCAATGTCCTTCTCGTAGTGTTGCCATGAGGCTTGAGTCACTAGCAATAGCAAATCTGAGTCAACGCTACAAGAAACGCAACTTGGTTGAAGCCAAAAGTATGCCAGAAGTAATGCTGATTTATTTGCTCGGTTATAGACAAAAAAAGGGGTGAAGAGGAAAGCAGACACCACGACACCAACGACCATCGACCCAATTCATGAATCGTCATCACTGCCCGCCGAACCCAAGTCCACCAAGCTGGGTCCGCGTCGGGAAAGCAGCCGCCCGGTGAAGCCTCCAAAGAAGGATGTTCCAGACTCTCAACAACACGTGGTAGAAAAGAGTAGCAAAATATCCGAGCAGTTGAAATACTGCAGCGGGATCATCAAAGAGATGTTCGCCAAGAAACACGCTGCCTACGCCTGGCCCTTCTACAAACCTGTGGATGTGGAAGCACTGGGACTGCACGATTATTGCGATATCATTAAACATCCCATGGATCTGAGCACAATCAAAGTAAGCTCAGGTTTATAGGAGGGGGAGGTCGGGGTCTGAGCAGAAAAAAAGATGATTTTCTCCCCGCGCGTGCGCCCCAGGCGCCTTCAGATGTCTGCCAGATTTATTTTGACCGTAGGTTTCTGGTACATTCGGTCTCTCTTCTTCGTCTCTTGCTGCTACCCTGACATTTGGGAAAAACAAACAAGCCGGCATCCTTCCAGAAGGGCTCTTAGGAAACGCTCGCATGGGTTTTTTATAGAAAATTTCCATTACTGCATGAATCTACCCGTTTTTTTTCAGTCCAGGAGATGGCCTCAGAGAGCATAAATCACAGGAATAAGGGGATTTGATTTAAACCAACCCCATTTTCAATTCTTTTCAAAATAAAGTCCCATCTTTCTGAAGTTGCGTGTCTAAATCAGTCTCCTGTTAAGCACAGGTAGTTCCTTCTAGTTAGACTGCAAATTCATCCGTGTTTCCCCTTGAAACATTGATTCATTATTGGAGTTGTTTAATTTTAAAAAGCGACTGCAAAGTCATCCGCGTTTCCCCTTGAAACATTGATTCATGATTTAGAAGTTTAACTTGAACTATGAAACCTTAATTCCTTATTTAGAAGTCTTGAACTTTTTAGCTACGCGGTGAGCTCCCATGCAGGCCGTTTAAGCTTAGCTCTAACTCCTGCTTCGCCCGGTTTGGGCCTGCGTTTCAAAACCAGAGGACTGAATTTTCCCTTCCTGCAGCCCACTCCTTGCTGAGGTTACACCAGGGCTGAAGCCAACGAGGATCAGGGCTCTTCCTTCGTCACGGCGTTTCGGACCTGCAGGTGGTGGGCCAAACCGTGAGGATGCCGAGTTAAATTCTTGGCTTTGGCTTTCTCCTTTCTCCTCCGGACTGGCTGGCGATGAGCGTTAGGTCTTGCACGTCCGTTGCTGCCTGTACATCTCGCTGCCCAACTGTCTGGCAGGGCTATGTGGCTGAGGTCACCCTTGGCAGATGTTGCCGGGACAGCTGTTGAGCGTTCTCTGTCTTCCAGTTGTCCAACTCAACCCTGCTTTCCCAGGGAGGGAGAAGGAGGCGTGAAGCTTCTCTTGGCTCAGCGGGCATTGCCACAGTTGGATGCAGCCTTCGGGGGGGATGAGGGATTATCTCAAGGCTGTCTCCACCCAGATCAGTCCTCCCAGCTCTGCGTAGGCTTGGGACAGGCGCAGGTAGTCGTAGAGCAGGTCTGTGTCCTCCTAGGGAGGTGGTCCAAGCTCTAGAAGCACCGGCTTGGTTCCTGGAGGAAGGGTGGATGGTTGAAAGTAGGTGAGATGGTTGAATCCTGTCTGCTGCATCAACAAAGCCTGTCATCTTCTTCCATCGCTGGGTGAAGGCCCATCCTGGTGTCCTCCGTCCCTCCAGCCAGGCTAAGCCGTTGAAACAACCCTGAGATCTCCTTCTAGGGGAACAACCTGAGCAAAGCCCACCACATTCTTCTGCTAATGCACGATCTTGGGTGCACATGGAGGTTCAGCCCATCTTGGTTGAGGTCGGGTAGAGCAAGGGTTCATACTCCTGGCCTTCCAACGCCGCTCTTCAACACAGCATCCCCATTTGGTTCCTCCTCCAAACCACCTAGCTGCTATCAACCACATAGACAGCAAGAACGTGGCTTGGAGAGCACGTAGTCTTCTGAACATCATCGAGGATGCCCGTAGTTGGCTTTAATTTTTTATAAACAGGCCGCAATCCTTCGTTTGACCAAAATTAGTCATTCCAGCATAGGGAGAAAATGGGGGCGTGAAATCCGTGGGCGCCACGGGGCTGTATTTATTCAATCAATCAACTTTCTGTGTTTGCAGTGTTAATACTGGAGAGGGTTTTTGTGTGTTTGTTTGTTTGTTCTCTCCTTTCTAGTCTAAACTGGAGAACCGGGAATACCGAGATGCTCAGGAATTTGCGGCGGACGTACGATTGATGTTCTCCAATTGCTATAAGTACAACCCCGCCGATCATGAGGTGGTGGCCATGGCACGGAAACTGCAGGTAAGGACGCGCGTTGTCGCAGCCTGCTTCGGTTGTCGACGAACACCAGCGCCTCTCTTGACTTATTTTTCCAGCGTAAGGGCCACGTAGTCTTGAAATAACATAAAAAAATGCTGGGGTGGTAGATAACGGTAAAAAAACAATACTTTTTGCTGTGGAAGTGATAAAAGGACTGAGCTGACTCAGCCCAATTCGCCTCTTTAAACTCTTTATTTTGTTTAATAGTGTCTTTTTCATGTCCTTTTACCTTTTTGATAAAAGAGTAGGAGGGAGAAGCGTGGCTCCAAAACGTCACTTTTCTCCCCAAAACACCTAGAAAGAAAATAAGCAACAGTGCCTGCTTGGTTCTGCTTTTTGAATTACCTCTTCCATCATTCTTACGGTGAAGTTTCCTGCTCTCCGCTCATTCCTGAAGGGTTTGTAAATAATGAATTAGCTGATAAAGAAGCCACACGTCTCGAGTGAAGTGCTTGGCTTAATGCACGCGCTCCGCCACTCCAAAAAATCATCTCGATTCCCTCAGTTCTTGGTAATTGGAGCTGCTACGTGGGGTCGCCTGGCCGAAGCAGGGAAAAACACTTTGCTCTGAGCGGATCTGGGAGAGACCGAGCTCATTTCGATGTGAAAGGAGCTCGCAGCAGCCACGGAAAACCACTGCAAGGGGACAAAGAGCTCCTACATTTGGTTTTCTGACCCAAGCATTTCAACACCTATCATTAAAAACACTCAGGCATTCCCCGTATCCGTGATTTCGGGCAGTTCGGTCACTTAAATGCTGACTTCTCCTGGGGTTTTTTTTGGCCTCGGGAGGATTGTGGGTGCGGCTGTCGTTTTCTAAAGAAATAATCTTTCCCGCCATACGTCGCTCGGTCCCTCCTTAAAAACTTCACCGTGTCACGTGTGATATCGGCCAAGCGGCTGGGAGCTGCCGTGGAGTCCCCAGGATCCGTGTGGAGCTGCGTGCCGGCTGCCGGAAAGACCCCTCGACCGCGGCGAGGAGGGGACACAGGATGGGCCTGGCGGGAGGCGAGACATACGCGAGGGCACGGGAACCAAATCCGTAAGGGAAGAGGTTTTATTAGCGTCGGAAAGCGCGGCTCCGGCGGCATGGAGCAGAACGACGAGGCGGCAGAGCTCTCGCTATGCGAAAGGAGAAGAAAATCAGCGTGGTTTGCTTTAACCTTCAGAAAACAGGTTGAGAAGGGATCTGAGTTACACCAGGAAGCACCGGAGAGGTGGGAAAAAGCTGTTAGGTTCTAAGCTATTAAATCAGGGGCAAAACTACTGGGTTGCGGGACGTTTGAGTCAAGAAACAACCCAAAAAAAAGGAGAAATTGGCTATTAATAGCTTGGCTGGGTTTTGCGAACTAGAAACCTCACATAAAAACCTCCACGCGATGCAGCTTCCCCCTCCACTGCAGTCGGAGGAACTTCAGGGAAAATAGCGGCTCCGCAAAAGGCTGCCAGCTGTTCTGCTTCGATCCGGACGCGAAGCTGCGACCAAGGTTCAAGGAAACGAAGCGGCAGCAAACCCGGCGCGCGCGTCCTCCGAGATGTGTCCTCAGTTTTGAGGCGCTTGTATTTTTTCATGATGCTTTTATAAAACTACAACTCAGGTTTGGGCTGGTTTAATTTGAGACGAGTATATGCTGAGTAAATGCGTGTTTCGGCTTGCTTTTAGCATGAATTTAGTAGGATTCAGCATCTTACTCGTGGTTTTTCTCAATTTTATGGTAAGTAGGCACCTGGAAGACATGATGCTCACTCTCTGGCTGTTCTTTTCTTCTTGGTTTGGTCTAATGAAGAACTTTGCAGCCTCTTTAAGCGACGTCTTGGAGCGTTTTCCAACCAGCAGCAGAATGAATCTCATCTGAAATTCCAGTCACTTGTCGCAGCCTGAAGAGTTTCACAGAAACTTGAGACTTTTCTTCACCCCGTTTTATGGGGGAAAATCCTCAGTGACCGGCATTGCCAGGTGACCGTGGGCAGTACAAGATCAGGGTTTCATCTGCATCAATCTCATGGACGGGCTCGGGAACACGTCCCTGCAAAATTCAACCACTCAGGAAACTTTATTTCTGACTTAAAGATGAAAAAAGTGGGATTTGAACATAATAGTCCCCAGAAAATGAGCATTAAATTTCAGAGCAGCCCCGTAGCGGCGATGCAAGGGAGGTGGGTGCCAAAATACCAACTGGATCCCACTCCCCACCTGGTTGAGACCAAGGTGGCCCCTCTCCGTTCGCTTTTCCCGTGCCCAGAAAACCAATTTCAGAAATAAAATTTTAAAAGGAAGGTTTCTGGAGTGCTTGCTGAGGTTTGGAAACAAGGCTGAGCATTCAAGTTTGGACTTGAGTTCCCCATGAACAATATACGTGGCGTCTTGCTTAATAGACAGCCTCGGTCGCTGCCTTCCGCGTTATCCGTCCGTCCTGGAAATACCAACCTCTGAACTAACTCTTACTTTCTTTTCGCTCTTTGTTACCACTTCATCATCGGAAGGTGTTTTTGGGATTTTCAGGGTTAACGCTAGCTCATGGTAGAGGTTTATGGTTTATATTTGTCCGAGTGAGGACAGGTGAGCGGTACCGGTGATGTACAAAACAGTAGCAGTAAGAATCCCTGATGAAAAAGGCATTAATTAGCTCGTTATCTACTCAACAGGGTTTTCTCTTCCATCCTTTCCTGGATGGATTCCTAGGGATCCTTTGGACACCGAGAGCTTCTCATAACCCAGGTCCTCCAAATTGATGGATTGCTTTTTAATTCCACACAAAGGAACTTTAAATTAGCCTTCCTGTTAATTAAAAGACTAGATAGGTATAAAAATTGGGCAGGTTTTATTTCTGACCCTAAAGAATTTAAAAGTCGAGTATATACGGTGATGTGGCATTGCCTGCCAGCGGTAATCAAGCACCGGACTTTCCAGTTCATGGAAAACAATAATTAGATTGTAAACAGCCATTAAGTGCAGTGAATCGGTGACAAATGTACATGCCTGCCTCCGTCATCCCGCAAGCAATGCCGTCGCTGGAGGAGCTGGGAAGTCTCTCCTTTTCCTCCAGCATTTTCTGCTCCTTCCCCTGAAATCTGAGCCTGAGTGCGTAAATGAAGTCAACGGCATTTCTGCCAGCAGATGGAAGCAGCAAAGCGACATCCACAGCGCCCGGAAAAGCCGTCGCTGCTGAAAAAAAGCCCTGAATAAAGGCATGAGGAGGCTGAGGGTGGAGAAACGTGGTCCAGCAGCACTCCGCCTGCTTGCGTTTAGAAAGGAGAATGGAAAAATAATGTATGTCAAGGTAAGGGAGAGCCCAACAGGTCCTTAAAATCACATGGATGAGCCTAAACGAGAAGAGCTGGAAGCCTTCAGGAAGGAAAACGTCACTTGAGCGATGAGTTAGTCGGTGTGATTTGATACCACGGAGTGTTTGACTTGCTGAAGGATTTTGGATAAGTTCTATCAGTCTCTGTGAACGTGCACACGGTTAATATTTACAGTCCACTGGGGTTCAGAAATAAACCACAGATCTTGTCTGGTTTCTGGTCACAGCCACGCACCCAGGACTTGGAAAACAGAAAAAGTAAAGCGTAACTGTAGACTGAAAGTCAAACCTTTGGGCAGGAGGAGAAATTATCTTTTTCTTTTTTTTTTATGACTCGGTGTTGAAGAGGTGGACACTGACACCTGTGCTGCCTTCGGGTTGTCCTTCCTGCCATCACTGGAGTCATCTTCTGGGAGCTGCCCGTCTCCTTACGGCTCCAAAAGGAGCCCAGAGCAAGTTGCTAAGCTCAGAAATAAGTGCCTGGCTTCTAAACACCTAAAAGCAGGTGAACTGAGCCCGTTTTTAGGTCTGGCCTTGTAGGGGATACAAAAAAAATGGTGTTTTTTTGTCTGCAAGTGCTTTGCCCTTCACAAGGTGGCACCTTGGGGGGGAAAAAGGTCTCTTTTTGGGTGCAAGTGGCACTTGTTCCGCTTCTGGGAAACTAAAAAGCCACAATCAAAGGCCTTCCTTCAAATGAAGTCAGCAGGCACCAAGAAATACAAGCAGGCTCCAAATACAAGCAGGCTCTCCCACCTTATCTGCCTTGGTTTAGGTTTAAATGAAAATGGATTTTTTGTATCAGGCTTTAGGAGAAAAAAAAGGACTTTCACATCGTCGAGTAAGTGGAATTAAACCGGCTTCGCGTCCCTCACTCTTGAGGATAACAGGGAACATCCTCGCACAAGCGTTTGGGTTGAATCGAGGTGGTTTTCATGGGATGTGGGTTGGGAAAATCCAGGCAGGTGGAAGAGGAGAAGGGATTGCAACAGCAGAGCTGCTGCTGCAATTCCTGCCCTGAGCTGTCGCAGATCCATTGCGAAAGAAGATGTAGACGATCTCAAGAAGCTGGACAATGCAGCTTTTAAATGAGTCTTCTCCTTCTTGCCAGTAAATTTTTCCCCCAAAAACCATCTTGGAGACGGTCAAAATTCCAAGTGGATTTGGAGCTTACAGGAAATGACCTTGTCTGCGACATGCGGCGTCGTGTTGTTGATTGCCTGGTTAGAGACCTCAAGTCCCTAGAGATAACAGCCACGCTTGTAGTATCCTACTCTGCCAAACCTTGCGTTATTTTTCCCCTGTATTTTCAGGACGTGTTCGAGATGCGCTTCGCCAAGATGCCGGATGAACCAGAAGAACCTGTAATTCCAGCTTCTTCTCCGGTGGTGGTGCCGCCTCCCACCAAGGTGGCTCCCCCTTCGTCTAGCGATAGCAGCAGCGATAGTTCCTCTGACAGCGACAGCTCATCGGATGACTCCGAGGAAGAGCGAGCTCAGCGGTTAGCGGAGCTCCAGGAACAGGTACCGCATCTGTCATGGTGGACTGGGGATGTCCAACTTGTCCTTCCTCTTGAACTTGGCGGCCTCGGGGACTTTGCTCAAAGCCGTAGACTTTCTAGTTGTACAATAGTGACCATCAACTGCAGAGCGCTCCAAAATCATTAAGTTTTAAAGCGATGCACGAAGGAATTGATCTTTTTCAAGACGGTCCTTCCAGTTCCTGTTAGGACACAGAAGATGGTCCCCAATGGCAGGAATTTGCTGCCTGCACTTGGGTGATGTCTTCTGAGCAGGCAGGACACCCCTGAGCAGGCAGAACACACCAGGGCTGCCTGAACTCCTGGGCTGGAGCGGGGGTTTACCCAGCATGGAGAAAGCCCATGAGATAACGAGCAGTCCCGTAGCCTTATCTCCTGCAATGGTCCCCGTTCATGGCATCGTTAGCGCTGGTAATTAAAGCATCATTAGTGCTGACAAAGCGAGCAGCCCGCTTCTGCCTGAGTGGGGAGAAATAACCATAAAGAGGTTGTCTCCTTCCTCTTGCAGTGGTCATCACTTTAATATACAGAAATCACAGTGTGATGAAAAAGCGGAAAGAACCGACTTAATTAATAGTAAAAGATAAGCGTTAGGCAGTAGAGAAGGAAGTTGATGAATATGGAAGAGGAGGAGGTGCTGGGCAAAAGTATCTTGATCTTGTGTGTGTCTGCCTCTCAGCTTAAAGCAGTGCATGAACAGCTTGCAGCCCTGTCCCAGCCACAGCAGAACAAACCAAAGAAAAAAGAGAAAGACAAGAAGGAGAAGAAGAAAGAGAAGCACAAAAAGAAGGAAGAGCTGGAAGACGCCAAGAAAAGCAAAGCCAAGGAACCGCCACCCAAGAAGGCCAAGAAAAGCAACAGCAACAGCAGTACCTCCAGGTCAGCCCCGTCCCTCTTCCATCACGTACTCCTTACACTTTACCGCCCAGCACTGCCATTTTTTTATTTCCCTTTTGCTAATTAACTTAATCATACGCAGGATTCTTGACGAGTAGCACCTTTGCTAGGGCTGACTCGCAGCAAGCCCCTCGCCTCCGGAGGCGTTGCTCAGGGTCAGGTCCCAACCATGACTTCAGGTTCATTTTTTCGGGCTGACGCTTTTCCGCGTGGCTGCTGTGAACACGCTGAGAACGGGAGAGAGGGGAAGACAGATCACCTGCAGTCGCTCTGTTGGATCTCAAACCCTTGAATCCTCTAATTTTTCCTCCCGTTCCCTTTTTTTGGAAGCTGTAGGTTTTAAATTAAGAGGGAAGATGCCAAGAGCTGAGTCTCTACCGGTTGTCAGCTGCCGGCTCGAAGGGAGGCAGGATCTTGGTACTTAACCCCAAGCAAAAAGGAGTTGTTTGGCATATTTAGCTGAAATAAAGAAAGAAGGAAATAACGAGCAAGATCTTGGAACTTGTCTCTGTCCCCAGGCCTCACCGCAGCCTTTAGTGTGTTCAGACTTGAAGTAAACCCCAGCGGGCCCGGCAGCGGATTATTTTAGGGAAGTGGACTGTCTATGCCACCATTAACCTCATCCTTTACTATTTCTGGGGTGATTTTTCTACCCAGACTTCATTTATTAACTGCGTTAGCACTGAATCTCCTGAAAGTGGTGGGATAAATATTTACAAATCTACCGCCATCTATTCTGAAGCGCCCGACGTGTAGATGACCCCGACGGTGATGCCAGGCAGTCCCCGTAGCTGGGTTTTTTCCCCTTCTTATGAACATATTTTGTTAGGGGTGCTGGGTTTTACTTCTCTGTACGGGGCGTCAGGCTCTGAAACAGCCCAACCTCTTGTCTTTCCTGCCGAGAAATGGGCACCGTCAGTTGAGCCTTGGTTCATCCAAGTGCAGATGTAAGGAATTCCGCTCCGGAGCTGCTCCTGCTTTTCTGAATTCCCTCCCGGAGCTGCTCATCAATGTGGGAGAGCGAGCACTGGGATGGGTAGCTCAGCTTTGGGTGTGTAAGAGCAGGTTGAGCTCAGCTTTGGGTGTCAAAGAGGAGGTTGAGCTCAGCTTTGGGTGTGTAAGAGCAGGTTGAGCTCAGCTTTGGGTGTCTAAGAGGAGATGGAGCTCAGCTTTGGGTGTCTAAGAGCAGATTGAGCTCAGCTTTGGGTGTGTAAGAGGAGGTTGAGCTCAGCTTTGGCTGTCTAAGAGCAGGTTGAGCTCAGCTTTCTGCATCCCAGCCTCATGGTTGAGCTTCAAGCTCAAGCTACAAAAGAAACAGATGCTCGTTTCCTGGATGGAAAGTAAAAATAGTAGAAATGGAGTGATTTAGTGGTTACGTTTAAGAGGTGAAACCCAAGCAGCTGCTTTTCGGTGTCACGGTGTGTTCTGTAATAACATTTCATAATTGTTCTTAAGTAGTAAGAAGGAGCCTGTGACGGTGAAGAACAGCAAGCCCCCTCCAGCCTACGAGTCTGAGGAGGAGGAGAAATGTAAACCCATGTCCTATGAGGAGAAGAGGCAGCTGAGCCTGGACATTAATAAACTCCCCGGTGAGAAACTGGGCCGAGTTGTCCATATCATCCAGTCGAGAGAACCCTCGCTCAAAAACTCCAATCCCGATGAGATCGAGATTGACTTTGAGACATTAAAACCATCCACCTTGCGGGAGCTGGAGAGATACGTAACGTCGTGTTTACGGAAGAAGAGGAAACCTCAAGGTACCGTTTAGCCTCAAAACCAGTTTTTTCTCCTTATTCCAGCGATGCTTTCGCAGGCTCCAGGCAGAGATGGGTAGAAAAAAAGATGGGTGCAGGTATTTGTCCAGTGAAAAAGAGGATTTTATTTAAGATCGGCTGTTTCTCTATCGACTCATCAACGTGTGTATTAAATCCTGCCGTGGGGCTGGAATTTGGTGGTGCCGACACAAGGCCGCTAATTCCTAAATCCCCCCTAAAAGTCGGTATTTTAATTCCAATTACTCTCTTTACGAAGAGCTGCAAGTGGTTCATTTCAATCTAAGGCAGGCGATTTTTATTAAACCCGTTAACGATCTTTCTGAGGAGCAGCAGAGCTCTGCTTTGGGGCAGGGAGCGGAGGCGAGGTGGGGAAAACCGATTCCTTCCCTTTCGGCATCCGTGGGACGCCGGCGTACCGGGCCTCGCTGCTGGAGGTGGAAGAGGGTTTTTCCCCATTTTTAATACACCTGGCTTTCATTTTTTTAAGGATATTTTAATATATTTTGATATACTTTAATATTTTTAAATATGTTTTAATATTTTAATCGATTTTTAAATATGTTTTAAGTGTATTTTATACCCAGTTTTCTTTTTAATATATTTTAAAATACGTATTTCTATAATAAATATACATATTTCTTAAGGAGCAAAGACCAGATAAACGCCTTTTTTACATAAATCACCCACAGTGAAAGGGGATGTGACAGCAACAGGGAGAAATAAGGGAATTTAGAGGGAATCTCGTGATTTCTCGTGGCTGAGGGGTAACAGTTGCTTCCCAGGATAAATCCGAGTGGAAAACAAGCCTGGCCAAATCCTGGAAGATTTCTTTATCCTCCTGTACCCCAGCAAAACATTTAGATTTATTTTTTTTCCTTTAGTTTAGGGTTTTAAGGGTAAAGGGCTCCCAACATCGCGGTGGCTTGAAGTCCTAGGCTGTAGCCGCCTGCTTTTATTCTCACTTAAGCTATTAACAAATAGGCAATTTTATACTTTTCCACTGCCTCAACCTCCTGCCACCTCCTTAGACCAGCAAGTTGATGCAGCTAAAAAAACCCAAAAAGTGAGTTTTCAGCCCCGTATCACGCAGCCGCGCGGGATTAAGCACCTGGCTGGGCACGAGCAGGGTGGCGGAGCAGACCCGCCTGGTCTTAGGCCAGCCCAAAGCGGCCGGGTAAAGCCAGACCTTTCTACCCCAGAGGGGTTTAGGAGGATGAAGAACGACGTGTCATGCAGCTGGACGTCTGCTGGGACGGGCTTAAATCCCGGCTGGCGCCCATCGGTACGTCCCCATCCCGCTTTGGATGGCGACGCAAGGGGACACCCCCGTCACGCTCCACCCCGTAAAAAATCGTCCCCCCCAAAGACCTCTGAGACCCCGCTACGGCCCAGCTAGTTCAAATCAGCGATAGAAATAAGCAGAGAGGCAGGATGAAAGCTTGGCTCGGCCCATCCGCAGGAATATCCGGACGCCGCAGGCCCCGGGGTGGCTGCTGGTGTCGGGAGGGGAGGAGCAGGCAGCACCAGGCAGGACTCGGCGTTATTAATTACCCGTTAACGATGTCGTACTGTTGTCTTCTTGCAGCGGAGAAAGTGGATGTAATTGCTGGTTCCTCTAAAATGAAGGGGTTCTCCTCCTCAGAGTCTGAGAGCACCAGCGAGTCCAGCTCCTCCGACAGCGAAGATTCAGAAACAGGTTAGACGCAGCTTATTTAACGACTCAGTCCTAGACCTGGTTTCTGTATAAATAAATATGTTTTCATTCCTGGCTCGGTCTTTTAATTTTTTTTTCCCTTTTGTCTTTGTAATGAAAACCCCCCCCATATGTGCAGCCACGTGTTGCTCGCTTTTGGGCTCGACACGGACAACTTGGCGGTAGCGATGTTGTCTCTGGCAGTTCTTAAGCCTGACACGGTGATTTTTCATAAGCTTTTCCTTACTGAACTTGGGTGCCAAGGTAGCTCGTTGTCTGGTGAATGACCTAGATTTGTATTTTTAGAAAAACGCTGTATTTTTCCCTCAAAGGAGAGGTTTAAAACGTCGTCGCCAGCACCGCTCGTGCTACAGCGGATGGAGAAAGATGGAGGAAACAGGGTTTTACCTGTCAAAGCCTCTTTATTTTCACGGGCAGGTCTCGAGAGAAAAAGATTTAAAATTAAATTTAAAATTTTAAGTCACTGGAGCGGCGTCTCCTCTGCGTAACTCTTCTGCTTCTCTCTCGTACCACCGTCGTTCGGGCTTAAGTTAGGCTGTTCTCACATTCCTCTTAATTACTACGCTTTCATTGGTAGCATTCCCTCCTTGGTTTTAGGGAAGCAAAGCTTGTGCCGTCACTTAAAGCTCTTTTTTCCTCCTAGCTGCTATCTCAGCTTGGACTCCGGAGGTTGAGCTGGGCTTATCCCAGCACTTAAGTCAACGGTAAGACTTAGGCATCTCCAAGGGGTTGGGAAATCAGGAGATGCCCGTGGCAGAAAATAATCTGGATTTATTTTCATAGCGGGGTTGGGTGCGTAGGGCAAACAGCACTGAAAACAAGAAACAGAAATAAAAAAAATAAATAAATAACCCCCCCAAAAAAAATAAAGCGGAATTGATCGGACTCGCCTTTGAGCCGGTGCTGGCAACGCTTCCCAGCGATCCTCCACTTGTAGGGATGTGTTTGTCTGGGATAAGTCCAGAGCCTGATATCTTTGAACACATTTACCTACTTTAATGTATTTTTAATTGAATCCGGCGGGGTTTTTATTAAAGGAGGAAGAAGGGTTTTGATGGAGCGTTTCAGGGTGACTCTCGGCAGTCCGGAAATGAAATTATTTGGTGCTAAACTCTTGCCCTGGCTTGACGGGGGAAAGCAAAACCTGCCGTATTTGTGCTCTTAAATGAGTTTTTATCCAGTTTCTCTTTATTTCTGCCAAGCTCACGCTCGCATCGACCAAAATAAACCGGAGCAACCGGGTTTATCTGACCTTATCGTGTAGCATTAACCTTGGCCGACACCAACTCATCCCAAATCCAAAGCCTTGATCCTAGCATCCCATTTCCATTATCCGAAAAACATTGACCCATTAAATCCATCCGCTACAAATCCCCAACATGCCAAAATTGTGTTTTATTTAAAATTCTCTTTTTTCCCCCCCAAAAGCCAATGATAGGTCCTCAACCGGATAGCAGGATCCTCGACCACGTTGTATTTTGATTGATAGGGACAATCTTGGGGATCCCTCCGGAGCGCGGCAGCAGGGATGCGAGGTATAAGGTGGGAATTTTCAGGATGCGCCAGTGCCAAACCCTTCTCGTTTCAATGGGCAACACTAACTAAAATCTAGAAAGGCACTGAAATCTCCTCCGTGCCGCTCGCTCCGGCAAAACCAGCCTCCAGTGGAGCGGGAAACGCTCTTTTTTGAGTGTTTCTCCCCGAACGGTGGCAGGGTGGATGCGGAGGAGCGCGTGTTGCTCTTGGTTTTTGTTTTTAAATGCTTTTTTCCTCTTTTTGGCTGCTTTTCCCCAAATCTGATGTCTCTCTGGTGTTTGCCATCCTGGCTGTGAGTATTTGGGATTCATTTGGCCGACGTAGACCGACGTTATCCAGGTTGGGCTCCCTCTCCGGTGCTTGGAAAAGGCTTAACCACTGCGGCTCCGGCACGGATATCCTCGGTCTACGCCGGATCTCGCCATCGGGGGATGAATCTGATCCGTAACGCTTTGGGTAGGAGGTTAATTAAGTTAATTAATCTATTTTATTCAATTAATTTCCAATGCCGATGAGCTTTTGCTCTCCTAAACCATTTTTTGTCTCCCTTTCTGATAAAATACGCGGTGAAAACCCTTGACCACAGGAATTTGCCCAATATCCTGTAGATCCATCCCGGTATTTGCAATGTTACCATTGAATCACTTTTAAGTTGTATTTTAAGGCCTTTTAAAAGACTTTTTAAGATGCTTTAAGATGTTCTGAGACCTTTGAAGACCTTTTAAAAGACCTTTTTGCCACGGTGCGTTTACAGTGACATTAATTAAACGACCCTGAGCGGGACGGGGCAGTTAGTTTTGCTGCTGTAAAATACTCTGATATTTGTTTTTTCCGGGAGGATAATCGTGGCAACGCCTGCGCTGACTTAAGCGGAGAATTCGATTTAAAATTTGCTGGCAAGCTTCAAAATTTGCCTTGCAATTTTTAATAAGATCTGGCATCTTAACGATGCTGTTTTCTATTAATAAGGCTTTTATTTGCCCGGTGAGCTGCTGTGTGGTGGAATTACTTTGTGGAATAGATATCTGTGATTTTAAAATTGGTGGCGAACATCGATAACGTGGATTTTTTTTACCTTGATTTTTGCATTTGCTTGAGTTTATGGTAAAAAAACGAGGCAGTTCATGCTAGCATGTATAAGCAAATGCAGACGTGATGAAATTATAAACTAGAATTAATGGCAATTAATTGCAACTCCATTGTATTCTCTTTGAAGTGTGGTTTTGCTGCTCAGCAGCGGCTCCCATGAGCTGCCTCTTGCCTTTTTGCAATGCAGAGCTTTTGAAATCGGAATTAGTTTTATTTTACCCACTTGAATCCACGCGATGTCTCCGTCCCTCCATGTAGCTGGCAATTAAACATGTTATTTCATTAAATCGGGAGTGTTTTGCTGAGAAAAATCTGCCGAAACTCTGAAAATAGGAGACTTCAAAGGGAGAAAAAAAGATAATAATACCGGTTTTGTAGCATAGGAGATGGGACTGAGCCTTTGCCTTGAGCTCTGAGAAACCGGAGATGCCGATCGAGAGGGTTATTCCGGTTTAACTTGTCGTAATTAGCAACTAGTGGATGCAAATGACCCCAGATTCCATCCTGGAAGCATCTAGGTAGGATTTTTTGCTTGCAGACGGACGGGAATGAGCTCTCCGAGCATCTCGGATGCTTCTCCCAGCTTCAAGCGTCGGCACTTGGGCTGGACTGGGGTTTAGCCGGGGTTCAGCAAACACCGCCGTGCTGGGGCTTGGGCAGCTGAAAACCGGGCGGATTTTTAAGTAACCCAAAATTCGGGTTACTTAACGGCAAACCGGATGGGCTCTGCCTCTTCATCCTCACCGCTCGGCTGAGCGGGGTTATTGTATCCCCCAGATATTTTGGGAGATGCTTCCCAGCACCCCCGAAAGACCGGTCAGGGGGAGAAATCAGGCAGCTGTAATAATTAATAGTAGCGATTAAAACTTTAGCAATTACATCTGAGCCTCGGTTAGTTCGTGGTTGCTAGTTTTGCTTTTTTTCCTGAAATCTCCCAAGGGAAAATTGCATTTGTCTGCGCGTTTTGTGCAGTTGCATAAATGAAAAAGCTTTGCAGCTTGCTCAAGGCTTCAGCGGCGCGGTTGCGTTTTATTAAGGATTAAAAGTCGGGGTTAGAGCTGGCTCAGCAATGCTGGAAAACCCGTTTCTGGGGTTGGGGAGCTGCTTTCAGCAAACCTTTTAAGTGCTTCTGCTAACGAATCGCCGGTTCTGCCTTTAGGAGGAGAGGCGTTAACGTAAGGCTGGGTTTGGTGGTGGGCTAGGACTTCGTGGCATCTCAGAGGTGAAGATCCTTCGGGTTTAAATCCTCTGTACCCGGGTTTAATTCGGAAATACCCGAGTTTAAATCACAGGTACTTGGTTTTTAATGTAAAATTACCCGGGTTTAATTCAGAGGTGCCCGGGTTTTATTCGCAGGTACCTGAGTTGAACTCAAAGGTACCCAGAATTTGCAGGCACGTGGGTTTGATTTGCGGACATCTGGGTTTAATTCAAAGGTACCCGGCTTTAATTCGCGGGTACCCGGGTGTAGTTCAGAGTTACCCGGGCTTAATCCGTGGGTACCTGGGTTTAATCCGCAGGTACCTGCATTTAATTCAAAGTTACATGGATTTAATTCGCAAGCACCCAGGTTTAAATCGCCGGTACCTGGCATTAATTCAAAGGCACAGGGATTTAATTCAGAGTTACCTTGGTTTAATTCGCAGGCACCTGGTTTTAATTTGAAGTTTTAAGTCACGGGTGCCTGGGTTTAACCCCCACGCTGCGGCGTGGGCGCTGGCGAAGCTCAGTCCCAGCCACCGAGGCGACTCCCGGTGTCCTCCACGCGCTGGCTCATTTTAGTGAGTTTTAATCCTCGGCGCATTTTCCTTCGAGTCTGGGAGAGGGATGGATTGATCTAACCCAGCCGTTTCTTTTTTTTCAAGTAGATTTGTACCTTTGGAAATAATTTGTTCCTTTTTGCCCCATTCCCAGGCTCGGTTTCTCTGCCGCGGTGCACGATAGGAAGGACTTAGAGTCCCTCGTTGGCTTACCGTGCGTCTTCCCCCAGCTCATCGCCACCCTTTCCGCTCGGCGGGAGAGGACAGAGGTCTGTTAGGCTGGGTTTAGCCGCGTTTGCCCACGGCAAGGTGCCGCAGCACAGGTACAGGCAGGAACCGCGGCCACGCCGGTTGATCTTGGCTTAGGAGAGACTCAGACCGTCGTTGGCGTGCAGGCAGAGGGTTGAGTACCAGGCAACAGGCAGCGAGGCATCAGTGTGGCTTTACACCGCCGCAGGCAGCCCTGCCTGCCGGCAGCACCTCTGTGCCAATTATGGTGCCGAGAAGAACCCAAATCCCTTTAGTTTTACCCTAAAAACACTTCTCGATCGCTTTGCTCGAGGACGGTTCTCACCGAAAAGACTCCCAAGTGCCGTACGGCATCTCACGGTTAGGCCGCAGGGTCCCGGTTTGCCGGCAGCGACGCGTCTTTGCCGCGGTGGAGTGGCTGCGCCGGCTCCGCCTTGAGCATCCCCTCCTTGGGTGCAGTATCCAACACCCCGTCAAGTGGCTTTTGGGCCAAACTGGGCGAATTTTGGTGAATTTAATGGGATTTGGAGAGTAACAGCCAACCGGCTGTGCCTCCAGTAGCGCCGCAGTCACCGGCGTGCCCAGTTTCGGTGGGATTCACAGGGCCTGTAGGGTGGCTGAAGCCACCATCTGATCTCCAAGAGCAGAATTAGTTAAAAATTAATACTTTCCACTAAAAAAACCACCATCCGCCGCCATATCCAGGAGGCCCCATCACGGCTCTGCTGCCCTAAAACCTAATAGAGATCCCTTTTTATATAAAAATTATATTTATAACCAATATTATATTGAAAAGTTGCTTTTTGGGTGGGTTTTTTTTTAAACTCAAATCTCTTTCAGCATTTATTATAATATTTTCCCTAAATGAGTTTGTTATTTTCCCAGGAGACACAGGGGGAATTACATGGGATCATGATTGTATTGGAATGTATAACTGCATGTTTTTAGCAAACTTGTAATTTTAGATCTATTTTTCTCCTGAATGCACCAGCCTGTTGGAAAATCAGGATGAATTTAACTACAAACAAACTGTTTCCATAACCGCTTTTATTTAGATTTTTTTTTTCCACTTAACCTTGATCTGCTACAAATACTTTATATAAATCTGTTTATTTTTATATTCTCTCTGCATGCTTCGGGATTTCGCAGCCATGTAACCACCAGCTTCTTCCCCCCCGCAAAAAAACCCAAACCAAAACCAAACACAGATAAAAATTGTATAGATTTGATATTTTTATTTTTAAATAATAAAATCAATAAAGTGGCTTGCTATGGAAAATGCACTTTTTTGTATAATCATGGAATTTTAACCAGTAATGTGGAAATTATGATGATAGTGAACCGTACGTCAGTGTTTTGCTGTTCCGGGTAAATTTGGGTGGGAATAAAAGATAAGGCTTTAGGGAAAAATAAAATATATACATGTGGCTGCTGACACGCCGGCAGGAGTGGAGCCTCCTGTACCGATTTAACCTTTCTGCTCTAAAAACATCTTGAAATGAAATGAAATTACTTTTTTTTTTAATCCCGGTGATTTTTAGCCCCGTGGATGAGACTTAACTGGCCAGCGTGAAATGGCGTCGGGGTCGGAGATGGGACGGGGCTTCTTGTCGGTGCTCTTGCTCCCCAGCGAGACGCTGGTAGAGATGTTGAACCATGCAACGCCAGCTGTAACCCACCAACCATCTTCAGCGGTGAAGAAGCGTCATCCTTCGGTGGGGTTGGCATCTGCGAAGTCACCACCTGGGACCGACGTGGCTTTGCCACTCAGGGTCTCTGTTGGCTTCGTCTTCTTGGTTGACGACATCTCTGCCCAGCGTGAAATGCTGGCAGGGTCGGAGATGGGACAGGGCTTCTTCTCGGTGCCCTTGCTCCCCAGGGAGACGCCGAACCACATGATACCAACTGTAACCCAACAACTGTCTTCAGTGGTGAAGAAGGTTCATCATTCGATTGGATTAGCCAGGCTCGTTGCATCTCTGAAATCACCGATGCCGCCAGGTGGTCTGCCTGGGACCATCGTGGCTTTGCCACTCATGGTCTCCGTTGGCTTCGTCTTCTTGGTGCCCTTCACCAAAGCATCCGTTCGCCGGCAGATGCTTCGCCAGCCACAGTAGCGGTTGATTGGGTGGTTGAAGTTGCAGGATTCATCCATCCTGCTCCAGGGTCTTGCCTTGGTTCATTGTGGCGATACTCGGCTTGTACCAAGAACAATGGCAAAGCCTATGCTGGAAAAGCTCCCCTGGGAGAACCGCTGGGTCATGGCACATCGGAGGATGGATGGAGAAGAGCACGACCACGTTCCCCAAAGGAGCAACACTGGAGAAGTGGGTTTTGGAGCAGCCGATGCTCACGGTTGAGCTGTAGCAGCTCCTCTTCCCACCGAAAATCAGAGCGGGGATGTGCTTGGCCAAGATGCCACCGTATCACACGGCTTTTTTCGGCAACTGATGCTTAATCCCTCCTGATCCTGGCTTAGTCCATGGCTTTTCTCCTCTCTTCCCACCTGACATCTGTGCTCTGCGAGTTTCTCCCGATTTTGGGTTTTCTTTCTGTGAGTGCTTTTGTCCTGATGAAATAGGATGAGACAGAAACGGGGGCTCCGTGCAGCCGCCTCCACTCCCCAGTAGCTGCGCCCGGATGTGTCTTATCCTCAGGAAGTATTTGCTGGAGAAACTTGTCTCCACTTCTTGTCCCTGCTGCTTCTCTGGCATCAGTGGAATGAGCGGTGTAGCCCTGCGAAGTGCTTTCCCTCTTGATGGACAAAGATGTCAGGTCTTGGTCTTTCTGGAAGGTGGGTTCACGCACAGCATCCATCCAGAGCCGGGGATACGCATTCGGTTCCACGGACGTCCGTCTGGAGCCATGGGCCTCCCATCCATATCTGTGGATGCCCATCCAGAGCTGCAGATGTCTATTTGGATCCACAGATGCCCACCTGGAGCTGAGGATGCCAGTCGGGATCCATGGACACCCATCTGGGGCTGTGGTTGCCCATCCAGAGCTGGAGATGCCAACAGGGATCCATGGACACCCATCTGGATCTGTGGATGCCCATCCAGAGCCCACCTGGAGCCATGGATGCCGATCAGGACCTACAGACACCCATCTGGAGCCTTGGGCACCCATCAGGAGCTGTGGGTGTCCGTGTGGATCAGTGGATGCCCATCTTGAGCCATGGATGCCCATCCAGAGCTGCAGACTTCTGTCTGGAGCCATGGATGCCGATCAGGATCTACAGATGCCCGTCAGGATCCATGGGCACCCATCCAGATCCATGGGCACCCATGCAGAGCCATAGATGCCCATTTGGAGCCATGGATCCAGATCCACGACCACCCCAGCGCAGCATTACGATGCTCGGCGGTATCCCACCTCTCCTCTTCCCAACACTCCAGCGGCATTTTAATCTCCACCGCGCTTTGTACTGCGTCCCCGGATGCCGGCATCCCCTGCGACCTTCCTCTTCCCCTGTCCCACTCTTCTGTTATCCACGGATCTGCTGGATCCGGGCTGTAACATCAGGAATCATCAACCACGGGCTCCAAAAAACCTTTTCCACCTCAAAACCGAACATTTCTTACATTTAAAACCAAACGTTTGCAGGGGGATTAATAGGAGCTGAGCGTCCAGCACTGAGCTGTTCCCTTCTCCCCTGCGCAACCATTTTGTGGTTGTTATTTTTCCCCCCAAAAAAAACTACTTTTTTTCTCTACTTCAGCCTTAAAATGTCCAAAACGGCGCCGCTGGACCGGCACAGCCCATCGCCAGGTGTCTGGGTACGCTCCAGCACCAATACTCGTCACCAGTGCTGCCTTACAATTAGTAAAAACAGATGAAGAAGCAAACTTTAAAAATTAATTTACTTTCTGGAGGGATTTAAGGTGAAATCCCGTTTGGGAGATGCTCCCCAGGCACTGGGAGCTTTTTCCCTCCAAAAATCGTCGCCAGGGGGGTTTTATCCCATCACATTTTTCTGGGCACATCCAAACACCACGCCAAATAAAGGCAAAAATCCCACCACCAAGGGATTTTTGGGGCTGGATAAGCGATCTCAGATGATGTATTTTTGTTAATTCGCTGTTTCTTGGCATGGTTTACGGAGGAAATCCTGGGAAATTGTCTCCCTGGACCCAAACTCAAGCCAGTTGTTTTCGATGACGATGCTTTAAAAATATCTCCGGAGGGGAGGAGGCGTGAGAGATCATCCCGCGGGAAGCTGGCAAACCCAAACTCTCCGCGGATTTAGGAGGAAAGGGGGATGGAAAATTGCTGTTTGTGTAGCCGGGATATTTGATATCTTATTTTTTTTATTCCTCCTGCCAAGTCTCTCGCTCCTTATCTCCCCCTTCGGAGCAAGGCGGCATTCCTGGAATAGCTGAGTCTGGTTGAGCAATGGTTTTTCTTGGCTGTTGGGTCCTTCTCCACCGCACAGACGCCGGTGAAAGGAGACTGGGGGTCTTCGCCTTTATTTTCTTGTCCTTTTTGCTACAATTTTCTCTACCTTTTTGCAACAGCATGGCAGTGAAAACCCCGAGCCTCCGGGCAAGACGTTCCTGGAGAAATCCAGCTCGATCAATGCCTAAAACCTTCTCCTTTGCTGTCGTTGGTGCCGAATCGGTGCCGTTGAGTTTTTACGGGGGCAGTGGGGTAGAGCGGCACCGCTGGGGTACTAACGTTTGCTCNCCGCCACCCCCGCCGCCTGTCCCTCAACAAGCTCCTCCGCCGATGAAGTCTTCTCCTCCGCCTTTCGTCCCCGCGCAAGTCCCCGTCCTGGAGCACCCGCTGCCGGGGAATATGTTCGACACCATGACGCATTTCACCCAACCCATCATGCATCTTCCTCAACCGGAGATGCCGCCCCATCTCCCCCAGCCACCCGAGCACAGCACTCCTCCCCACCTCAACCAGCATGCCGTGGTGTCTCCTCCAGGTGAGCGTGGCTTCTTGGGACAAGCGCAGCGCNAGGGATTTTTGGGGCTGGATAAGCGATCTCAGATGATGTATTTTTGTTAATTCGCTGTTTCTTGGCATGGTTTACGGAGGAAATCCTGGGAAATTGTCTCCCTGGACCCAAACTCAAGCCAGTTGTTTTCGATGACGATGCTTTAAAAATATCTCCGGAGGGGAGGAGGCGTGAGAGATCATCCCGCGGGAAGCTGGCAAACCCAAACTCTCCGCGGATTTAGGAGGAAAGGGGGATGGAAAATTGCTGTTTGTGTAGCCGGGATATTTGATATCTTATTTTTTTTATTCCTCCTGCCAAGTCTCTCGCTCCTTATCTCCCCCTTCGGAGCAAGGCGGCATTCCTGGAATAGCTGAGTCTGGTTGAGCAATGGTTTTTCTTGGCTGTTGGGTCCTTCTCCACCGCACAGACGCCGGTGAAAGGAGACTGGGGGTCTTTGCCTTTATTTTCTTGTCCTTTTTGCTACAATTTTCTCTACCTTTTTGCAACAGCATGGCAGTGAAAACCCCGAGCCTCCGGGCAAGACGTTCCTGGAGAAATCCAGCTCGATCAATGCCTAAAACCTTCTCCTTTGCTGTCGTTGGTGCCGAATCGGTGCCGTTGAGTTTTTACGGGGGCAGTGGGGTAGAGCGGCACCGCTGGGGTACTAACGTTTGCTCTGTTCCCCCTCTTTTTTTTTTTTGGCAGAAATGGCACCGAAATTGAAGAAAAAAGGGCATTCGGGGCGAGAGCAAAAAAAGGTAGGAGATGGAGCATCCTTCTCATCTCGTTTGAGTTGGGATTGAGTCCCCAGGGAGGTTTGGGAGCACCGGGAATGCCGACAGGACCGTCACCCCCACGCTCGGCTGGGTCGGTGCCCTCCCCGTGCTTGGCCAAAAGGGCTTTTGCTTTGTTTGCACGCTCTCCCGAGCCAGCCCGTTTGGGAGACTATGGTTGAAGGGACACAGGGAAGGCGCCTTGTTCTGGTGACCGGGAGGGTGTTTTGGTGACCAGGAGGGCATTTTGGTGACCGGGAGGGTGTTTCGGTGACTGGGAAGCCATTTTGGTGACTGGAAAGGTGTTCTGGCGACCGAGAAGGCGTTTTGGTAACTCACCGGTGTCTTTTTTTTTCCTCCCTTAGCATCACCATCACCACCATCAACCGGTGCAGCAGCAACCGCCGCCACCCCAGCCTCCGCCGCCACCGCAACCGCAGCAGCCGCCACCGCCCCCTCCGCTGCCGCAGCCCTTACCGCCGCAGCCCTTACCACCCCCGCAGCCCCCCCGCCCCCCCCCCCCNCCGCCGCCTGTCCCTCAACAAGCTCCTCCGCCGATGAAGTCTTCTCCTCCGCCTTTCGTCCCCGCGCAAGTCCCCGTCCTGGAGCACCCGCTGCCGGGGAATATGTTCGACACCATGACGCATTTCACCCAACCCATCATGCATCTTCCTCAACCGGAGATGCCGCCCCATCTCCCCCAGCCACCCGAGCACAGCACTCCTCCCCACCTCAACCAGCATGCCGTGGTGGCTCCTCCAGGTGAGCGTGGCTTCTTGGGACAAGCGCAGCGCGTGGTCCTTCCTCCAGCTGGGAGGAAGAGGAAGGCGGTGGGTGGGTTTTTATTCCTCCTGGAAGATGACTGGGATGGAGGAGCAGTGGGTGGGCAGAGGCAGGTTCTCCGCTCCTGATGTCCGCGGTGCCACCATGTCCTTGCCTTTCTCCCCAGCTTTGCACAACGCTCTGCCTCAGCAGCCCTCGAGACCCAGTAACCGAGCCGCGGCGCTACCCCCGAAGCCTTCGCGTCCACCGGCTGTCTCGCCGGCCATCAGCCAGCAACCCATGCTTCCTCAACCGCCTCTGCCCCAGCCTCCCCAGGTCCTGCTGGAGGACGAAGAACCTCCTCCGCCGCACCACAACCTGCCTCTGAGCACCAGCCAGATGCAGCTCTACCTTCAGCAGCTGCAAAAAGTGCAGCCGCAGACTCCTCTTCTCCCTTCAGTGAAGGTCCAGTCGCAACCGCAGCCGCCCCTGCAGCCGCCGGCTCACCCCGCGGTGCAGCAGCTGCAGCACCAGCCGCCGCCGCGGCCCATGCACATGCAACCCATGCCCTTCCCATCCCACATCCCCCAACCCCAACCGCCGCCGCAGCAACATCCACCCCCACAACCGCCCCCGCCACCCCCGCCACCGCAGCCGGCCAAACCGCAGCAGGTCATCCAGCATCACCCGTCGCCGCGGCACCATAAGCCTGATCCCTACTCGACCGGTGAGCAGGAGTCGGGGACGGCGGTTGAGTCTGCGGCTTGAGCCAAGTTGCATTGCGCGATGAGGAGGGGGTACAGGGCGGTGGGGAGGTTTCCATGCGTCCTTTGGGGTCCGCGAGCACCCATCAGTAGACGGTGGTGGGTGCGGAGGAAGCCCCGGTTAGCCAGAGCCTGGCGTAACTGCCTGGCGAGGCCTCTTTCTGTCTTGGATCTCAAGAAGCTCAGGTTTTTGAAGATCTCAAGTGTTTGAGGATCTTGAGGATGTCATTTTTGAGGATCTCGAGGTTCTCAGATCTCTCAGGAACTCAAGGATCTCGAGTTTTTGAGGATCTGGAGGATCTCCAGTTTTTGAGGATCTCAAGGATCTCATTTTTAAGGATCTTGAGGATCTCGGGTATTTGTGGATCATGAGGTTCTCAAATCTTTGAGGAACTCAAGGACCTCATTTTTGAGGAATGAGGATCTCGAGTTTTTGAGGAACTCAAGGGCCTTATTTTTGAGGATCTCAAGAGCCTCAAATTTTTGAGGATCTTGAGGGTACAAGTTTTTGAGGAACTCAAGGATCTAATTTTTGAGGATATCAAGGCTTTTGAATCTTTGAGGATCCTGAGGATCTCAAGTTTTTGAGCATCTAAAAGTTCTCAAATCTTTGAAGACCTCAAGTTTTTGAGTCTCGATGCAGCTCCAGTGTCGGAGAGCGCTGGCCTTGCGTTCATGGCCATCCCAGCTGGGTGCCAGCATTGGGTGGTCTCTCTCGAGGAGGCAGGGCATTTGCTCCCTACTCTTTAGAGGACATCAGGGCAGTGGATGCCCCACAGGGGTTTCCCAGCATTTTTTGGAGCACGGTCTCCAATAACGCAGCTGCTTGGCTGCCAGGCAGAGGAGAAGGGATGATCTGGGGGGAAACCCAGTGCGATGACCTCCAGCCGTCCGAGAAATCGGAGGAAGCAGCTGGAATAACATGGCCACGGGGCTCAGCCTTCAAGGTTGGCTTGGGAGATCCCAGATCTCCACAACAGCCATGGACATTCCCGATGGAGAACGTCTCTGTCTGGGATAACTCTGGCAGTGTCGTCCTTTTGAGACCAGGCACCCATAAAACCTCTGCGGTTCGGGGAGGTCTCGTTCCTGCTTTTGCTCAGCCGCGTGGTTCCTCAGGTTGTGGCCCGTTGGGTCTTTGTTCCAGAAGTCACCCCGTGGGCGTAGGTAGGACAAAATCCATGGATTTGAAAGGGATGGAGCCAGGTGAGGGCAGGCAGTGCTTGGAACTGCTTCTCCTGCCTCCAGAGCTGCCAGAGGCAGCTTGGACATGATGCCTGAGATGGAGCCTGCTGGCTCCCGAAATCCTCCCATTGCTCGTGGAGCCAGCGCGTCCTGCCTCCGTGGCTCTGGGCAGGGAGAGGCGCAGGCAGGGCAGTGTTGGTGCTCGGGTGTCTCCAGGGGAGCGGTTTTACAGCCAGGAATATTGATGGACCACCAGAAGAACAAGCAGAAGGGATCAAATTATGGGGGGACACAAGTGGGCATCACCAAGGCAGAACAAGCCACCGCGCAGCCTCGGAGCATCTTCTGCTCCCCGGCATTCGCTCACAGCAGCACCGAATTTTGGACGTGCCGGCTGGGAGGAGGTGTCTGGGGTCCACTGGGGACATCCCAGGGCCACCACGCTTCAGCCAGGAAGAGGGATTGTCCCACGGGGCGGTGGCGTGCGCCGACCGGCTTTTTCGGGTGATGTTTGGCGTGCCGATGGTGACGACGGTTAACTGATTGATGCCGAACTGTTCCCAGGTCACTTGAGGGAAGCCCCTTCCCCTCTCATGATGCATTCCCCACAGATGCCGCAGTTCCAGGGTTTGGTCCACCAGTCGCCACCTCAACAAACTATCCAGCCAAAAAAACAGGTAAAAAGGAAAGCAGAGCACCCAACCGCAGGGGTCCCGACCAACGGGGACCATCGTCTTCCCACCACCGGCTTGGGAGCAAGCGCCGAAAGCCCCGGGGGCCGTTGGCCAGTGGTTTGCATCAGGGATGGGGGGATGAGGGAAGGGCATCACCGAACGTTTCTTGACCCTTTTTTTTCCGTGGCAGGAGATGAGAGCCGCCTCCGTCGTCCAATCTCAACCCATGGTGGTGAAGGAGGACAAGATGCATTCGCCCGTCATCCGTAACGAGACCTTCAGTCCCCCGTTGCGGCAAGATCCACCAAAACACCCAGAGAGCATCAAACCGCCCGCGCACATCCCGCAACGTGAGTCCGGGAACACGCCAGTTCCTCTGTCACCCCAGTTTTGGTGGCTGAGACCCCATCACCCCCCATTTTGGTAGCTGAAACCCCATTGAGACCTCACCAACCTCCCAATTTCAATGGTGGAGACCGTGTCACCCCCCGTTTTGGTGGTGGAGACCCCCATCACCCCTGGGTGGTTCCCCTTAGCCTTGGGGCTCCTGGGGAACCCCCACAACCTCTGACGGGAGCTGTTGGTTTTTAGGGACGGAGATGAAACCCATGGAGGGGGGACGACCTGTCATCAGACCCCCAGAGCAAAACCCCCCGCCACCAGGAGTGCAGGAGAAAGATCGGCAGAAACAGGAGCCGAAAACACCCGTCGCCCCCAAAAAGGTAGTGTACCCTGACAAAAATTGGGAAAAAACCTCCCAAAACTCAGAATTAAACCTCCCAAAATTAAGCAGGATCGTGTTGGTCGCCTGAATCTTGGTGTACGGCCGAGATTTGGTGTTTTCCACCTCCAAATTTTCCATTTGGAGGAGGAAAGTGCCTGATGGAGGTTGGAGAGGTGGAGATGGGACCTCCACCAAGCTGAGGGATGGGATGCCATCCAGAGGGACCTGGAGAAGCTCCAGAAGTGGGTCCATGAGAACCTCATGAGGTTCTACATGGCCAAGTGCAGTGTCCCACAGCTGGGTCGGTATCAATCCAGGTTGGGGGATGAAGGGATGGGGGAGCACCCCAAGGTGTGGGGTGAAGGACTTGAGGGTGTTGGTGGATGGAAAGCTGGACATGAGCTGGCAATGTGCGCTCGCAGCGCAGAACACCAACCGTATCCTGGGGCTGCATCTGAAGAAGCGTGGCCAGCAGGTCAAGGGAGGGGATGCTCCCCTTCTGCTCGCCTGAGACCCCACCTGGAGTCCCGTGTCAAGTTCTGGGGTCCTCGGGATGAGAAGGACATGGATCTGTCGGAGCAGGTCCAGGGGAGGCTGTGAAGATGATCCAAGAGCTGGAGCACCTCTCCCATGAGGACAGGCTGAGAGCTGGGGTTCTTCAGCCTGGAGAAGGCTCCAGGGAGACCTTCTTGTGGCCCTTCCACCTATAAAAGAGGTTTATAAGAAAGATGGAGAGAGACTTTTGAACGAGACCTGTAGGACACGGGGCAGCGGTTTTAAACTGGGAGAGGGTAGGTTTAGGTTGGACCTAGGGAAGGCATACTTTATCTTGAGGGCGGAGAGACACTGGAATGGGTTGCCCAGAGAAGTGGTGGGTGCCCCATCCCTGGAAACGTTCAAGGTCAGGTTGGATGGGGCTCTGAGCAACCTGATCTAGGTGAAGACGTCCCCTCTCGTTGCAGGGAGGGTGGACTGGATGACCTTGAAAGGTCCCGTCCAGCCCAAACTGTTGTGTGATTCTCTGATTCCAAGTGCGCGTGGGGAATGTGAGGTGCCGGAGGAGCCGGTCCTGCTCCCGGCTTTCCTGGGAAGGCGTTGGAGCCCCCAGCTTGGGTCTGGGGGAGGAAATGCTGCCTGACGTGGGGCCACCACCTCCTCTGCCATCCTCCAGCCCCAGGGAACCAAACGGTCCCAGATGACGGGGTGATGGGGAACAGCTTTTCGGCGGCAGCGCAATGGGCATTTGCCGGATCGGCTTCCCCTCCCCAGCTCGGCTCTTCCTAACCCCCCATTCTTCTCTCTGTAGGACCTGAAAATCAAAAACATGGGTTCCTGGGCAAGCTTGGTCCAGAAACATCCCACCACTCCGTCCTCCACGGCAAAGTCCTCCAGCGACAGCTTCGAGCAGTTCAAGAGGGCGGCGCGGGAGAAGGAGGAGCGGGAGAAAGCGCTGAAGGCCCAGGCGGAGCAGGTGGAAAGGGAGAAGGAGCGGCTGAGGCGGGAGCAGGAGAGGATGAGGTGAGACCACCACCATCACCA